>SJXQ01002342.1:178492-229331 GCA_006408695.1 Aepyceros melampus
AGCATTCTTGCCTGGGATTCATGGACAGAGGAGCCTGGTGGGCCACAGTCCACAGGTTTGTAAAGAATCAGACACCACTAAAGGTACTTAGCACACAGAATACAACTAATCGAGGCTATGTATTTTTTTTAATTTTACAAAGAGAAGAAAGAGCATGAGTTATTCTGTTAATCCCAAGTAGTAAAATTTAACATCTCTCAATATGTGTTTTGCACAACAAACTGTGGAAAATTCTTAAAGAGATAGGAATACCAGACAATCTGACCTGTCTCCTGAGAAATCTGTATGCAGGTCAGGAAGCAACAGTTAGAACTGGACATGGAACAACAGACTAGTTCCAAATAGGAAAAGGGGTACGTCAAGGCTGTATATTGTCACCCTGCTTATTTAACTTATATGCAGAATATATCATGAGAAACACTGGGCTCAATAAAGCACAAGCTGGAATCAAGATTGCCAGGAGAAAGATCAATAACCTCAGATATGCAGATGACACCACCCTATGGCAGAAAGTGATGAAGAACTAGAGTCTCTTGATGAAAGTGAAAGAGGAGAGTGAAAATGTTGGCTTAAAGCTCAACATTCAGAAAACAAAGATCATGGCATCCGGTCCCATCACTTCATGGCAAACAGATGGGGAAACAATGGAAACAATGACAGACTTTATTTTGGGGGGCTGCAGATGGTGACTGTAGCCATGAAATTAAAAGATGCTTGCTCCTTGGAAGAAAAGCTATGACCAACCTAGACAGCATATTAAAAACCAGAGACATTACTTTACTAACAAAGGTCCATCTAGTCAAAGCTATGGTTTTTCCATTAGTCATGTATGGATGTCAGAGTTGGACTATAAGGAAAGCTAAGCACTGAAGAACTGATGCTTTTGAACTGTGGTGTTGGAGAAGACTCTTGAGAGTCCCTTGGACTGCAAGGAGATCCAACAAGTCCATCCTAAAGGAAATCAGTCCTGAATATTCACTGGAAGGACTGATGCTGAAGCTGAAACTCCAATACTTTGGCCACCTGATGAAAAGAACTGACTCACTGAAAAGACCCTGATGCTGGGAAAGATTGAAGGCAGGAGGAGAAAGGGATGACAGAAGATGAGATGGTTGGATGGCATCACTGACTTGATGGACATGAGTTTGAATAAACTCCAGGAGTTGGTGATGGACAGGGAAGCCTGGCATGCTGCAGTCCATGAGGTTGCAAAGAGTTGGACACAACTGAGTAATTGAACTGAACTGAATAAGCATTTTAATTTTTAAAAATTATGGTTATTTCAAAAATTGGGAGTGATGTTCAGTACATTTTATAAATCCAAATGTGGTACTTATTTATATCAACTTTTATTCTAAATGTCAACAATTTTCAAAATAACCCCAAAATGAAAGATATTCATTAAAATGTGCAAGTATCCATCCAGGATTGATCCCATACTTTAAGAAGAGTAAAAGAGGATACACAGCTGATCCGTAAACAATGCAAGAATTAGGGGTGCCAACTGCAAGCAGAAGAAAACCTGCATTTAAATGTACAGACCAGTGAGCCCTCCATAAGGTTACGCATCTGTGATTTAACCAACCACAGAGTGTGTAGTACTGTAGTATGTATTTAGTGAATAGTGAAAAAACAAGTGGAGGTGAGCTGTTCAAACCAGTGTTGTTCAAGAGTCAACTGTAACCTACTATGCATGGGCTTCAAGTTTTCCATGTCATCATCTACCTCACTCAGATATCCAGCCTCTGCTCAAAAAAGGTAACAATAGCAGGAATCAAAGAAACTGCCTTAGGAACAGTAACTATAAATTGGGACAATGTGGAAATTAAAAAAAAAAATAAACAAACAACAAACTAATGAGGCTGTGATCACCAGAAAAGCACGTGTATCTCCCTGACACTCACCTCGCTTCCATGCACTGGTCGAGACAAACCCTCTCTACTTCAACAAGCTATCCCATACACAGTGTGTTCCTGCACCCATGATGTGACGGATTATTTCTTCAACCTGGTGTCTGTCCTCCTTCAGATCCTCACTCTTTCAAAATGGGCCAGAACTCATTGCCTTTCAGAAGGTGGAATGCCTGAACCCTTCCATGCTACTCAAACCTTTTAGAAGGAAAAGTGGCGAGGCGGGGCCAAGGAGGGTCTCCAGATCACAGACTACCAGTCATGACCTAGGACACCTCTTCCCTCTTTCCCTCAGAAATGGACACGGGAAGGGGTGGTTAAACCTCAAACACATCGGTGAAGACCTGCAGCTGTCTCTGCTACCATCATTTAAATACAGAAGTAGAACTAACCCCCTTCAGCTTGTCTGAGTCTCAAGCTCCCTTCGTGTGTCTAGCCCACAGTCGCACTGCAGGCTCAGCGGGTCTCCAGAGCTCTGTGAACTGAGACCTGCGCGTGAATATCCCGTTTCTGGTAAATCCATGTGTTTCCCAGTCATGGCACATTCCCCTGCCACCAGCAGGAGTGATCTTTCCCCTATTTAGATCAGAGACGTAGATGATTCAGCTTAGATGATCACTGGGCTCCAGGGAAAGGAGAATTTTCAACATACTGGAGATCTCTGGAATATAGAATTATCAATGTCAATGTATGGCAGAACCAATACAGTATTGTAAAGTAAAATAAAGTAAAAATAAAAATTAAAAAAATAAAATAAAAATATATCAAAAAAAAGAAATTGAGACTTGTAAAGGTTAATAAATTGTGCGAGTTGTCCAAGATAATAAAAAAAAATTTGTTTTGAACATTAAGGAAAATATACCCAAATGCTGAAAATTTTTAATTACTAGGTTCAACTACAGGGATTTGTTAATGTTTTTAAATGACTGTTTTCTGTCCTTTCAGTGCTTCTCTAAAACTTCATTAATCGAGAAAACATTTTAAATGACTGGTTTTTGTCCTTCCACTGCTTCTATAAAATTTCATTAATCTAAAAAACATTTGGAAGTATATTTTTAAATTTTTTAATTAGAGTATAATTACTTTACAATGTTGTATTGATTTCTGCCATACAACGGGAATCAGTCATAACTATATATATAAATATATCCCCTCCCTCCTGAGCCTCCCTCCTACCGCTCCATTCCACCGCTCCAGGAAGTATATTTCTTACTTTTTAGACATACGGAGATTTTCCTGTTACCTTTTCATTGTGGCTTCTTTCCATGATGGTGCAAGAACACACTCTACATGGTTTGCAATCATCTGAAGTTTGCTGAGACTGGCTTTACAATCCTATTCATAGTTAATGTCAAACAAAATTCTATATGTGCTTGGAAAGAAAGGGTTATACGAAAAGTGTATGTACATTCTATATGCATCTATCTGCAGGCCACGGGGTCGCTAAGAGTCGGATACGACTGAGCAACTTCACTTTCACCTTTCACTTTCATGCACTGGAGACGGAAATGGCAACCCACTCCAGTGTTCTTGCCTGGAGACTCCCAGGGACGGGGGAGCCTGGTGGGCTGCCGTCTATGGGGTCACACAGATTCGGACACGACTAAAGTGACTTAGCAGCAGCAGCAGCAGCATGTTAAATTTGTTATTTATGTTCTTCAAATCCTCTACATATTTCTGAATTTTCTACCTGTCAGTTCTATCAATCATTCAGAAAGTTGTGCTAACTTCCCCCAGGACTGTGAATCTGGCCGTTTTCCTCTGTGTGTTTCCTTGTGTAATCACATATGTCACAGAGTACCTGAGCTCTTTGCATTTGATGCCCTGAATCTTCTGCCCCTGTGCACTGCTTTTCTTCCCCTCTACTATGCCTTTTACCTTAATCTCTATTTTGTCTGCCATCAATATATTTATATACCAGCTTTCTTTCAATTAGAAAGAACCTGAAATATAACTTTCCATTCTTTTACTTTCTGTATGCTTATTTTTAAGATATGCTTTTTGCATACCTGGCATCTCACTAGCTTGGGTTTTTTAATCTAATCTGACAACCTGTATTAACTGAATAACCTAGTCTATTTACATTTATTGTAATCACTGACACTTGGATTTATAATGATGTCACTCTGCATGTTTTCCC
Organism: Aepyceros melampus; assembly: GCA_006408695.1. Classification (NCBI taxonomy): domain Eukaryota; kingdom Metazoa; phylum Chordata; class Mammalia; order Artiodactyla; family Bovidae; genus Aepyceros; species Aepyceros melampus. The sequence continues at coordinate 182,543 of SJXQ01002342.1, forward strand.
CGCCTCTTCTCTATTTTTCCTCTTCTGAGAAGACAATGATGTTAAGGTTCATTCTCTTCTAATTTCTACCTTGTGTTCTTTGTGAATAATGACAGTAAATTATTAGGTAAATAAAATGATTCATCAATTTTTATTCTTATTATTTATATGCCTGTTTTCTCAATGGGATTGGGGTGATGTTTAACTTTCCTAGTTAATAAATTCTAATGATTTTAGCTGATAGCAAAACACAGGATATAAAATCTTTATGAAATTTTGATACAACTACCATCTGGTCTTTAAGATTAACCAATCCATTGAAGTACAAGGCTACCCATTTAAAAAGATGGCAACAGATTCTCAGAATAACTGCTGTTTAGGCAGTAACCAAGCTGCTTTCAAATTTGTTTTTATTCTTCTAGTTGTATAGATAAAACTAGATAAAACTCTAGTTTCACTAGACTATGTTATCACAAAATAAATGTCTACCTATCAGATATTACTGATCCTTGCAGCAACCAGCTGTCACTAATTGTGTTTACTATTCTATCATAATTCTCTTTAAGATCCAAACAAAAACCACTGAAGCCAAATTCCTCAGAAACAAAACAGTGTTATTTCACTTTTAATGGGGGAAAAATGAGTATTATAATTGTATCATTGATTTTTTTAAGTTTCAAGCAAACTACCATATACATGATCGATTGTGAGATGTGAATAAACTGATACAAGGCTCTGCATTGTAAAACGAAGCAAAATTAACATGACGCGTTGGGTGACTATAGAAGTAAAAGCTGGAACATCGCTAGGAAAAGGCTGCAAGTGGCCACGGCTAGTGGCATACAAGAGATTCGGTCTCGTACTCTAGAAACTTCATCACAGTCCTAGAGCACCTCAGGAAAGACGCCTCAGTCCAAACTTGCAGTCTAGCAGCTACATTAAGCGAAATGACATGCCATCAATATTATTGGTAACTTACAAGAAAATAATACACAGATGACTAAATGCTTAACTTTTCTTGTCACTGTAACCTGTCCCCACAAGTGTGCTATACTGAAGAACTACAATGGAGTAACAGCAGATGCTCAGGGGGGCAGACACAGAACACACTAGAGAGTTATTTACTGACTTCAGAAGTTTTATCCATTTTCAGTGTCAGAGTATGCCTGTCCTCTCCAACAGACACTCTTCAGCGGAAAATGCTCACACAGGCACTAACAGGCTGCTGTTTGAGCTCACTGCTGAATGGCATATGCATGTTTCCACTGTTACTTCTCTTGGATCATGTTATTTGCCAGGCTGGGGGGGGAGGTCTCTCACTCACCCCTTTAATCCATTACATACTGGTTGACTCAAAATAGTTTACTGTTCTCAAACCAGGGCTACCCAGGAGGTGCTAGTGGTAAAGAAACTGCCTGCCAGTGCGGGAGACACCGATTTGATCCCTGGATCAGGAAGACTCCCCCGGAGGAGGGCATGGCACCCTGCTCCAGTATTCCTGCCTGGAGAATCCCATGGACAGGGGAGCCTGGCGGGCTCCAGTCCACAGGACCAAGAGTCGGACACGACTGAAGGGACCTAGCACACACACCCTCAGACTAAGCTCGCTGTGGCTGGGGCACCTCATCGACACACCACCACCATGCTTACCTCATCACACTCCACAAAGGGGGCGCAAACGTGAGACGTGGAGGAGAAAAGTCAAACCCCATCCTCCTCCTGCTCCTTTATCTGCAGCCTGACAATGCTCAAGGAGTAAATCCTTAACTCTACCAACAGGGAGCTCTCTAAGACAGAGCTGCTGGTCCCCCAAAGCAGATAAAACCTCACAGGCCACGTGCCCATATTGCTCACCTCCTAGGCCTCTAGCTGCTCCCTCATAGACACCCACCAGTGCAGCGCCTTCCAGGACATCCTGGTCAGTCACACTCAGGTCCAAGGGTCAAGCAAAGTTCCATCCTGCAGGAACCCCTCCCCTCCCCTGCTCTGCAGCCTCAGTGCCACTCACTCTCCTGCCTCGGAAGCTAGCCTCCTGTTCAGATGAGCCGGTCCAAGAGTGACTTTCCCCTTAAGTGAGACCCATCTTATCACGGAACCATAGGGCTCACGAAGTCCACGTCACACAGCACACGGAGGATCTTTTTCTTCTAAGCGCAACCACATGGAAGCTGAAGACTGCGGAAAGAGGCAGCACAAGTGGTGAAGGCGCAGACACAGAAAGGAAACGGAGAAAATGCCAAAACTCAAGCTCTCTTTCAAGTTACTTCTGCCTAGGGGGCAAAAAGGAGGGGGAAAGCGAGCCAGCCACAACTCTACAGTGACACGTACAACGCTGTAGGGAGGACATTCCACAGACAGGACAGAGGCGAACAATGGGGGAAACAAGGGGCAGAGCATCAAAGCGCTCTGCTCTGTGAGGGGCTGCCTCCACTGCGCCTTAAAACTGGAACACTGCAGAGGAAGCTTCTGCGATTAACAATGCTGAAGGCAAAAGCTGTGCTCTACTCAGCGCTTGCTGCCATGTCCCGGGCAGAGCACCTTTTATCACTTACCAAAAGTCATAATGGTGAATAATAAACATAGCAGCTCGCATTTACCGAGCTGTTCATCTTCAAAACAACTTTATGAGTTAGGTGCTAGCAGTATTCCAGTTTACAAGTGAAAAAGGCTGAGCTGGAGATTAATTTGCTTAAGGTCACACAGTTAACGTAGAGAAGCCAGGAACCAAACTCAGTGCACGCGAATTATACACTGAAACCTAAGGTCTTAAATGCTGGAGAGGATGCAGAGAAAAGGGAACTCTCCTGCATTGTTGGTAGGAATGCAGATTGATACAGCCACTGTGGAGGACAGTATAGGTTCCTTTAAAAACTAGGAGTAAAACCACATATGGCCCAGCAATCCCACCACTGGGCACAAACCCTGAGAAAACCATAACTGCAAAAGACACATGTACCCCAGTGTTCATACAACAGCCAGGACATGGGAGCAACCTGTCGAGTCCACTGACAGATGAAAGGATAGGAAGATGTGGCACATACATACAACAGGCAGCACCCCTCAGCCATAAAACAGTGAATCTCAGTCAGTCCTAGTGAGGTGGGTGAACCTGGAGACTTAGGTCGAATGAAGTCAGAAAGGGGAAAGCAAGACACTATATTAAGGCATGGAATATACATGCACATGGACTCTAGACAAACGGTACCAAGGAGGCTGCCTGCAGGGGAAGCATGGAGACACGGTGCAGAGCACAGCCGTGCGGGCGCAGCAGGGGAGGGAGGCAGGCGGCCACGCCGACACGCGCACACCGCCCAGGGCGACACGGACAGCGGTGCGAGGCCGCGGATGGCACGGGCGGGCAGCCTGGCCTCTGTGCTGCCCGGGACGGGTGGCATGAGGGGCGGCCACGGGGAGGCGGCGGGGCGCGATCACGGCCGGGGGCAGCCACGGGGAGGCGGCGGGGCGCGATCACGGCTGGGGGCGGCCACGGGGAGGCGGCGGGGCGCGATCTCGGCCGGTTTGCATTGCTGTGTGGCAGAGACCAACACAGCAGTGTAGAGCAACTTCCTCCAAAATTAAAATAAATTAAAAATAAATTAAAAAAAACCTAAGTTCTTACCAATTGCCCTATGCTGTCTCTAACACAAGCATGATTCTTGACTTTAAAGAGGAGAAACATGTGGCAAGGTTAATGTACCACGGTCTCACAGAAGCACAGTGCCAAGCTGGGATATGAACCTGCTTCGCCTTTATTACAACAATATACCCCTTCTCTCACTGAAACATTACACGTGTTTAAATATTTATGAAGCAGGAGTCCTAGATTTAAGCTCAATCTCCATTTGTGTTCAAGGGCTCAATTCTACTTTCCAAAATGGGGGGAAAAAAGTCCACAGTGTATGTGTGTAACTGGCTAGATTCTAAGCTACACGCTAAGGCATAATTATTCCCTGGGAACTAATACGGCACTTAAGAAACTTGTATTAACTCTTTCAGGCCACAGGGGTATCATTCAGTGAACTGAATTCTTCATTTACTAAAATGGTACCCGAGTGGTTCAGAAGCACATTAACTACCTCTGAGGACATGGGGAGAAAAAACCTATAAAGCCGTTTAGGAATATGAACCAAACCCAGAACACAATTTACAAACAAGCTATAGGGAGCTATTGTCTAGTGATGGGCCCTGGGCCCTCAAGAATCTGGCAGAAACGAAACTAAAGGGAGGCTGTAAATATGTAGGTCTTTTGGACAGAAAGCCACCTTGGACAGAGCATCTTGGCTACACTTGACTGTACTCATCAGAGAACAGACGAAAGAAGAAGCTGACGTGCTCCTGTTTCGGCAGGAGAGCAGCACTCTAGGGAGAGGCGCCAGCCAGCCGACCAGCACCACCGCCTCCCCATTCTCTCCCACGGCTCCCCCACCTGGGGGTGCTGCCCTGTCACAGTCTGCCTGCCAGCAACCGGCCTTCTTGCCGCTGTCCTGTTCACGAGTCTCCAGTTTAACGCTCACTGAATATATTGCACGTTTGCTGCTGTTTAGTTGCTCAGTCGCATCTGCATCTGACTCTCTGCGACCCTATGGACTGTAGCTTGCCAGCTTCCTCTGTCCATGGGAATTCTCCAGGCAAGAATACTGGAGTGCGTTGCCATGCCCTCCTCCAGGGGATCTTTCCAACCCAGGAATCAAACCAGGGTCTCCAGCATTGCAGGCAGAGTCTTTACTCAAGACAAAACAAGCACTACCAATGTCGGATTAGACACGCTCTTTAACCTATAAAGCAACTGCGCCATGTACTACAGAATATCACATAACTTACTTCAAATATTATCAGAGTAGTACAAAACAGCTATTAATATAGGAAAAGCAAGAACACAAAAACTCAAGTTTTGGTTGGTGCAACTGGAGAGGAATTGCTGGAAAGAGTGAGCCTGTAAGGAAAACTACAACTTAAAGAAAACAGGCTAACATCAGATGATGGAGATAAGAAAAAGATCAGAAGCAAAAGAGTGAACAAATGAACAGAATGAGAAGACAGTCTTGCAGGGAGCAGCAAACAAAGAATTCCACTGCAGACTTCAGTATCGGAAGAGAAATTTTTTTCGTTTCTTTAGTAAACAATAGACTGGGTGGCCGCCAGAAGTAGGGGGCAGATGAAAGGCACGAGGGTGATCAAAGATCCAAAAATCCCGTCAAAGTCCTGGGGTTGCAGTGTATGGCATGCTGACTATGTAATTCGGTGCTGTGTATTCTGAAAGTTTCAAGTGCAAGTGGTTAATGGACTGAATGTAGAATGGAAATAGAATACCAAGGATAACGCCAAGGTTCTGGGCCTGAGTCACTGGATAAATTGTCACTGACTAAGAGAGAGGACACTGGGTAAAGGGAAGAATTGGGAGAAGGGATAAAAAAGTTGGTTTTAGACTGATCTATCTAAGAGGAATCAATCAGGCCTCTGGGGAAAATTAAGGCTCGAGATATATTAGGCAGGTGATTACCCACAGCCAGTTCAGTCATTCAGTTGTGTCTCTTTGGGATGCCATGGACTGAAGCATGCCAGGCTTCCCCATCCATCACCAATTTCCAGAGCTTACTCAAACTCATGTCCATTGACTTGGTGATGCCATCCAAACATCTCATCCTCTGTCATCCCCTTTTCCCACCTTCCATCTTTCCCAGCATCAGGTTCTTTTCAAATGAGTCAGCTCTTCACATCAGGTGGCCAAAGTATTGCAGTTTCAGCTTCAGCATCAGTCCTTCCAATGCATATTCATGACTGATCTCCTTTAGGACGGACTGGTTTGATCTCCTTGCAGTCCAAGGGACTTTCAAGAGTCCTCTCCAGCACCACAGTTCAAAAGCATCAATTCTCGGGCGCTCAGCTTTCTTTATAATCCAACTCTCACATCCATACATGACTACTGGAAAAACCATAGCTTAGACTAGACAAACCTTTGTCGGCAAAGTAATGTCTCTGGTTTTTAACATGCTGTCTAGGTTGGTCATAGCTTTTCTTCCAAGGAGCAAGTGTCTTTTAATTTCATGGCTGCGCAGTGATTTTGGAGCCCAAGAAAATAAAGTCTCTGTTTCCATAGTTTTCCATTGATTACCCACAAAGAGAGAAGAAAAACAGGACGGAGCCCTGAAGCCAGGAGAGGATTCAACAAAGGAAAGAGAAAGGGCTTCAGGTGGTGAGATGGAGACGGAAATGTTCACACTCTGAAGAGAGGTTTTCAAGAAGTACAAAGGACCCTGGTGGTCTCAAGTGCTTGCGAGGCCGATTCTGGAGTCTCAACAGCGTTTTTATCTCCCTCCTCACGCTTACTCCCTTCACTTTCTGGACTCCAATTCTAAGAACTTCTGTGCTCCTAGGAACTTTGCTGAATCGTGCCTCCTCACAGTAATTTGAAAGGGACAGGAAAGAGGACAGAGAATGACTAAGTGCACACCACAGCTTTTTCTCTCATGCTTGGACCGTAGCACCTGCTAAGATTAAAAGGGACCAGAGTGAAGTGGAGCAGAAATTGACACTTTAAGGAACAGAAGACACACCCAGTCAAGGACAAGTGAAAGGCCAGCAGAGAATTTTGAGGAAGCAGGTCGAGTTAGAAAACACGCACCTATGGAAAACACTGTAGACTGACTGCTCAGAGCTGCTCCAGCCTTCTCACTAACAGTGCAGAGAGACGTTTAATTCCCTGTAACAGACCTCCTTCTGTCTGAACTAGTAAGAATTAGACTCCATTCTCTACAATTGAATCCTGACCAATACAAACACTCTTCAAAGTTGTTCTGACTCACTCCAAAGTGCTCAGCAATGTGGCCACAAGAGAGGATAAAGTGAGATTATCTTGGTGGTAGGGATTTGCATGACAGGAGAGATTTTAAAAGCAAGAGATCCCAGATACCCCACAAGTGGATTCTGAGCATCAGGATTTTGCCAGGAACCGGCCCCATTGGCTCTGTGCATTTTGACCTTCATTAGGAATTTGGCACCCTCAGAGCAACAGAACCACAGCTCCCAATTTCTTAAGACGTCTGAACTCATTCACAGAGCTCCCACCTGTGAGAATGACATAATCAAATACCCTGCCCAAAGGAGCAGCCTCTTCCTATCTTGGCAATACCCTTATAAAGGAGTATGACACACTGACCAGGAGAGACAGGATAGCTTTTCTGGACAGTGAAGCCTCAATTCAGCCTTCAGTCAGCTCAATTCAGCCTTCAGTCCTAACAGTGGTAATGTCAAGTGGTAAGCTTTAACTTAAAATGCTAATATTATTTGGGTACCTTGTATGGACCTAACAGAAGCAGAAGATACTAAGAAGAGGTGGCAAGAATATACAGAAGAACTGTAAAAAAAGATCTTCAAGACCAAGATAATCACGACAGTGTGATCACTCACCTAGAGCCAGACATCCTGGAATGTGAAGTCAAGTGGGTCTTAGAAAGCATCACTACAAAAAAAGGTAGTGGAGCTGATGGAATTCCAGTGGAGCTATTTCAAATCCTGAAAGATGATGCTGTGAAAGTGCTGCACTCAATATGCCAGCAAATTTGGAAAACTCAGCAGTGGCCACAGGACTAGAAAAGGCCAGTTTTCATTCCAATTCCAAAGAAAGGCAATGCCAAAGAATGCACAATTGCACTCTTCTCACATGCTAGTAAAGTAATGCTCAAAATTCTCCAAGCCAGGCTTCAGCAATACATGAACCCTGAACTTCCAGATGTTCAAGATGGATTTAGAAAAGGTAGAGGAACCAGAGATCAAATTGCCAACATCCGCTGGATCATGGAAAAAGGAAGAGAGTTCCAGGAAAACATCTATTTCTGCTTTATTGACTATGCCAAAGCCTTTGACTGTGTTGATCACAATAAACTGAAAAATTCTGAAAGAGATGAGAATACCAGACCACCTGACCTGCCTCTTGAGAAACCTATATGCAGGTCAGGAAGCAACAGTTAGCACTGGACATGGAACAACAGACTGGTTCCAAATAGGAAAAGGAGGACGTCAAGGCTGTATATTGTCACCCTGCTTATTTAACTTATATGCAGAGTACATCATGAGAAATGCTGGACTGGAAGAAACACAAGCTGGAATCAAGATTGCTGGGAGAAATATCAATAACCTCAGATATGCAGATGACACCACCCTTATGGCAGAAAGTGAAGAGGAACTAAAAAGCCTCTTGATGAAAGTCAAAGAGGAGAGTGAAAACATTGTCTTGAAGCTCAACATTCAGAAAACTAAGATCTGGCATCTGGTCCATCATTTCATGGGAAATAGATGGGGAAACAGTGGGAACAGTGTCAGACTATTTGGGGGGGCTCCAAAATCACTGTAGATGGTGATTACAGCCATGAAATTAAAAGACAGTTGCTCTTTGGAAGGAAAGTTATGACCAACCTGCTGCTGCTGCTGCTGCCGCTGCTGCTAAGTCGCTTCAGTCGTATCCGACTCTGTGTGACCCCATAGACGGCAGCCCACCAGGCTCCCCTGTCCCTGGGATTCTCCAGGCAAGAACACTGGAGTGGGTTGCCATTTCCTTCTCCAATACATAAATGTGAAAAGTGAAAGGGAACTCGCTCAGTCGTGTCTGACTCTTCGCGACCCCATGGACTGCAGCCTACCAGGCTCCTCTGTCCATGACCAACCTAGATGGCATATTAAAAAGCAGACACACACACACACACACACACACAAAAGCAGAGACATTACTTTGCCAACAAAGGTCTGTCTAGTCAAGGCTATGGTTTTTCCAGTGGTCATGTATGGATGTGAGAGTTGGAATGTGAAGAAAGCTGAGCGCCGAAGAATTGATGCTTTTGAACTGTGGTGTTGGAGAAGACTCTTGAGAGTCCCTTGGACTGCAAGGAGATCCAACCAGTCCATTCTAAAGGAGGTCAGTCCTGAGTGTTCATTGGAAGGACGGATGCTAAAGCTGGAACTCCAATACTTTGGCCACCTGATGCGAAGAGCTGACTCATTGGAAGTCTCTGATGCTGGGAGGGATTGGGGGCAGGAGGAGAAGGGGACAACAGAGGATGAGATGGCTGGATGGCACCACCGACTCGATGGACATGAGTTTGGGTGAGCTCCAGGAGCTGGTGATGGACAGGGAGGCCTGGCGTGCTGCAACTCATGGGGTCGCAAAGAGTCAGACACGACTGAGCGACTGAACTGAACTGACTGAACTGAATGATATGCTGCTGTGGTTGCTAAGTCACTTCCATCGTGTCCAACTCTGTGTGACCCCATAGACGGCAGCCCACCAGCTTCACCATCCCTGGGATTCTCCAGGCAAGAACACTGGAGTGGGTTGCCATTTCCTTCTCCAGTGCATGAAAGTGAAAAGTGAAAGTGAAGTCGCTCAGTCGTGCCTGACTCTTTGCGCGACACCATGGACTGCAGCCTACCAGGCTCCTCTGTCCATGGGATTTTCCAGGCAAGCCTATTGGAGTGGGTTGCCATTGCCTTCTCCATTCTAGGGTCTAGAAATACATTATTTCTAAAACAAATGGTAAATTTGTTTTTTCAAATAAATAAGATTCCATTATCATTCCTTTATAATTACTGACTTCACTTTGAAAGAGTTATTATTAATACATACTGGAAATGTGAAGGAAGGCAATTTTTAAGTTCCTGAATCCTACTGAACCATATCCCTTTTGCCCACAAAACAAAAATTTATATCTACACAAGATAAAATGTCAGAATAACAGGAAGACTGTGAGAACAATTTACAGCACTGACATTAAAGGATGGAACCCTGCTAGGAGTAATTTGTACAACTTTAGTCATACTTATCAGTAAGCCATGCCCGGTACATTAATTATCCAGAAAAAAGAGATTTAAAACTACAATAAAGAAAAAAAAATTTTTAACTTTCTGCAGATGACCAAAAATAAATCGGTTTAAAATCTCAAACAACTTCAGTATCAACTAGTGTTACTCAGAAATGTCAGAAGTATTAACTTTAAAGATAAGTTTGGATAAAGTGGTTTTTAATCTGCAATAAATTCATCACCATCTTAGCTTTAAAAAAAAAAAAAAAAGAGGCTTACTGCTAATCAAAATAAAACATGAGAAAGCCACATTCTCAAACTAAAAATAGATTTTTTTAGTACCTATAAAGTAAGTAACAAGTGTTTTACCATAAATATGCAGAACTACACGGCAAGGTCACATGTTATGAAATGTTGATTAATTTTATGAAAATACCTTTAAAATACTGCCAAGTAAAACATCTAAGTCAACTTAGTTGACATTGCCTTAAAATAGCCTGCACCTAAGATGTCAAGGAGAGTTTGAAAGAAACATCGTTGCACCAGTATCCAAAGGGAAAGTGTTTCACCAAGCAAATTCACCATCTAAAATGTATGTTGAGATATGACACCAAAAGTACAAGAAACAAAAGAAAAAGATAAATTGGACATCAAAACTTACAACTTCTGTGCTTCAAAGAATACCATCAAGAAAGTGAAAAGAAATTCAAAGAATGGGGGAAAGTACTTGGAAATCATATATTAGTTAAGAATTGTCACAACTCAAAAATAAGTAATTTTAAAATGTGCGAAGAATACAAATACACATTTCTCTAAAGATACGTAAATGACCAATAAGCACATGAAAAGAGGCTCAACCTCAGTAGCAGTCAAGGAAACACAAGTCAAAACCACAATGAGATACCACTTCCACTTCTAGCATGGCTACAGTTTATTTTTTTAAGTGGAAAATGACAATTACCAGCACAGATTTGGGGAAGTTAGCACCTCACACAGTGTTGGTGGGAATATAAAATGATGCAAACACTTTGAAAACAGCCTGGCAGTTCTTCAGTCATCACATGACACAGAAATTCCATGTCTAGGTATACACTCAAGAGGAAAGTAGACACAGCCACACAGAAAGTTGTATGGCAGTATTCATAACCACCAAAAATCCAAATATTTGTCCATCAGCTGATGGATGGATAAATAAAATGTGTCATATCCATACAATGGAATACTATTCAGCTATAGAAAAGAATGAAGCTCTGATACAAGGTACATGGACCTTGAAAATACGATGCTAAGTGAAAGAAGCCAGACACAGAAGGATCAGATACTGTATGACTGTTTATATCACGTCCAGAACAGGCAAGTCTACAGAGACAGAAAGTAAACTAGTGAATAATCTAACTGCTATGTAGGTGAGACCACCCACCACCCCACTGCCCACCCAGGACTCTAAGGATGGAGGGATTCCAGCTAAGGAGTGTGAGGCTTCTTTTAAGGGTGATGAAAATGTTCTAAAATTGACTGCTGATTGGTTGTACAATCTGACTATACTAAAAGCTATTGAATTTTACACTTTGAATGAGTGAATTATATGGCATGTAAATTATGTATCAATAAAGACATTTAATTTTACAAGTATATGAACAAGTAGCTCACAATGAAGAGAAGAGAGAGAATCTGTTTCTCTCCAATGTCATAAGAGTGCCTCATGAAGGTAGTTCAAAGACATGGGAGCTGAGAACCTGCATGAGTACCAATCCCTGTCTGCAACATGAAAAATGGCCTGGCTCACACCTAAGTTTTTTCAACTCGACATTAACAAAATATGAATTAATTTCAATGAAAAAGTAAAACATACCTGCATAAATAATACCTAGCAGCAGCAAGAGAGGGGATAAATTGCATTCATGAACCCAGTGAGTAGACAGACTGGTGAGGCCTGCTTGGCAATTCCACACTATCAGTATGTTTAGACGTGAATATCCAGTATTTTCATGGTAAGAATCTACCTTTTGGATTTTCTTGCAAAAAATGTCAAACTACATGCAAAGATATTCAGTGCGTGATCATGTCTAATAAAAAAAACACCTAAAGGTCCGTCGAGGACCACTCATGAGAGTCAGGGTACATGTTGTACGCTGCAGTGGCTGTGGGATCTGTGTGTGCACTGATAGGACCTTCTCTAACACACACGTGAGAAAGTAACGGTCAGTGTTGTTGGGCCACTAAATCACGTCCGACTGACTCTCCTGCAACCGCACAGACTGTAGCTTGCCAGGATCCTCTGTCCGTGGGATTTCCCAGGCAAGAATACTGGAGACGGTTGCCATTTCCTTCTCCATGAGATCTTCCCAACCCAGATACAGCAGGCAGAGGTCGTTATAGAGAATATGCAGTCCAATCCTATTTGGATTATTTTTTTTAAAGACATATAAGCTAACATGAAAAAAGATTTTGAGGGTTAAAAATACACACACACAAAAGTTAGTAACAGTTATCTTTGAGTAGATTAGGGAAGGGAGACTTCTTTTTTTTACATGTTTTTCTGCCGCTTGATTTTTCTTTTTCAACCAGGTGAGTTGTTTTTATAAATACATTTTTATTTTTTTTAATTAATTTTTTTTTAGTTTGTTTTGCTTTACAATACTGTATTCATTTTGCTACACATCGACATGAATCAGCCACGAGTGTACATGAACTCCCAATCCACACTACCTTTCGATGTGATGTTTGGTGTGTGGCTTACAATATAAGCAACGTCGATCACTTGAACTAGAATGCTAGCATGATCTAAAAGGAAACCATCATCACCTACAAGCAACTTCAATACATATGCCTAAAAGAAAATTCCGAGCGTTCACAAACGTGGGCCTTACAATAGGCCCGATTCTGTTTTATGATACATGACTTCATTTCAAAACATTCAAAATAGCATTATAATGCACTGATCAGACTAGATGAAGTGAAAACATCTTGAAATATGTTGCTTGCCTCTGGAAGACATCTCTTCGTTAAACATCTATAATATTTCAGCTATACACTTAGACATTATTCTTCCCATTTTCAGAAGAAATGTTAAACACGTACTGAATAATAATACTATACTTATAACATGTTATTTTCAGGCAATCCCATTCTGAACGTTCTACATCCTAACCTTATTGTCATAGCCTCCAAAGGATAAATGGGAGAACTTATTATCATCCTCTTTTTACACACACATAGTGATCAGGTACCAAAATACACAGTACATCATTTGATGTATGAAAAAACAGCTATTATATTATAGGTACAGAAAGTCTTTGGACCAGTGTTTTAGAATTCAAATTTCTTTGGGTTTTAGATCAGTAATGATACTGCGGTACACAACACCCTCTGGGGTATGGCAAAGCACAATATAAACTAACACATTACTGTTTCTGCAAAGAAATGTATGAATACTTACACCAAGGGGGGGTAAATAAAGACATATCTGTTCAGGTCAAGTCTCGCCTCCAATGAGTTATAAAAATATTTCAAAACTTTATGCTGAAGTGATGGACGCGGAATTCCGGGCCTATACTAGGCAGTTTTCTAGCTGGAAATTTTTTCTACTGAAGAGTATTCTGTATGGCAAAATCACTTTAAGCCTCAGAATTAAGTCCTGTTTTGGAGAGAAGGGTGTGTCAGGGGTATACCCAACAAAGATCATCTCAGGTTTTCCTGGAAACTCAAAAGCATCACATAACTAATTCACTTGCTTTATCAGCTGTGTATAAACAAAATCTGTAAAATCTGAGGAGGAGAGCCAGAGAGAAAATATCATTTACTGCTGCTTAATTAGCAGCTTCTTTCTCTTTATCTCCCCAAAGCCCTTCCTCATGACACGTCATCAAAGTCACCCCCATTCATCAGCGTCTTTCCTCAGTTTGGTCTTCTCCAAACCAAAGATGCCCACCAGGCTCCTTCAACCATCCTATGCATGACATTATTCTGCAATTTTTTCCACACTGATCACTCTCTTGAGAGCAAGCTCATCTGTCAACATCCTGAAGATGTCATAGCCAGGACCGAATGCTAATGTTATCTGACCAGCACAGAGTCTAGTCCTTCCTGGAACCGAGTATTATCTTTACCTCTAACATCTTAAGATTATTAAACCTAAGTGCTAAATCACACTAATGCAACTGGTATAAACTGAAAGAGAGGAGATCAACTAACTCACTGCTAAAGTGAAATGTGTAACCACCTGGCACCCAGCATGCATATGAAGTGACACTCATTCCCAGTAACAGAGAGATGCAAGCCAAAAAGAGGTATTAAATAATAATTTGACACAGATTAGATGATGCTGCCTGGAACATGCTTCAAATGGACAGAGGGAAGGAAGCAAGTGGGATGTTGATGCAACAAGATTAGCCATGAGCTGAAATCACTAGGTGAAAAGGCTGGGTGTCAGGTGCATATTCTCACACACTAGTAAAGTCATGCTCAAAATTCTCCAAGCCAGGCTTCAGCAATACATGAACCCTGAACTTCCAGATGTTTAAGCTGGTTTTAGAAAAGGCAGAGGAACCAGAGATCAAATTGTCAACATCCGCTGGATCATGGAAAAAGCAAGAGAGTTCCAGAAAAACATCTATTTCTGCTTTATTGACTATGCCAAAGCCTTTGACTGTGTGGATCACAATAGACTGTGGAAAATTCTGAGAGAGCTGGGAATACCAGACCACCTGACCTGCCTCTTGAGAAATCTGTATGCAGGTCAGGAAGCAACAGTTAGAACTGGACATGGAACAACAGACTGGTTCCAAATAGGAAAAGGAGTACGTCAAGGCTGTATATTGTCACCCTGCTTATTTCACTTATATGAAGAGTATATCACGAGAAATGCTGGGCTGGAAAAAGCACAAGCTGGAATCAAGATTGCCAGGAAAAATATCAATAACCTCAGATATGCAGATGACATCACCCTTATGGCAGAGAGCGAAGAAGAACTAAAGAGCCTCTTGATGAAAGTGAAAGAGGAGAGTGAAAAAGTTGGCTTAAAGCTCAACATTCAGAAAACTAAGATTATGGCATCCGGTCCCATCACTTCATGGGGCATAGATGGGAAAACACTGGACACAGTGTCTGACTTTATTTTTCTGGGCTCCAAAATCACTGCAGATGGTGATTGTAGCCATGAAATTAAAACATGCTTACTCCTTGGAAGGAAAGTTCTCACCAACCTAGACAGCATATTGAAAAGCAGAGACATTACTTTGCCAACAAAGGTCTGTCTAGTCAAGGCTATGGTTTTTCCTGTGGTCATGTATGGATGTGAGAGTTGGACTGTGAAGAAGGCTGAGTGCCGAAGAATTGATGCTTTTGAACTGTGGTGTTGGAGAAGGCTCTTGCGAGTCCCTTGGGCTGCAAGGAGATGCAACCAGTCCATTCTGAAGGAGATCAGCCCTGGGTGTTCACTGGAAGGAGTGATGTTGAAGCTCCAATCCTTTGGCCACCTGATGCAAACAGCTGACTCATTGGAAAAGACCCTGATGCTGGGAAGATTGAGGGCAGGAGGAGAAGGGGACGACAGAGGATGAGATGGCTGGATGGCATCGCCAACTCGATGGATGTGAGTCTGAGTGAACTCCGGGAGTTGGTGATGGACAGGGAGGCCTGGCGTGCTGCGATTCATGGGGTCGCAAAGAGTCGGACATGACTGAGCGACTGAACTGAACTGAAGTGCGTGTTCTAATCTTGACACATTTCCATTTTTAAATATCAGTTAAAGCAATAAAAATGAAAGATAAAGTGGAAAAAAAGAAGCCATCAGTTAGCCTATTTTTGATTTATAATAATCAAAAAAGACCAACAAAGCAGTGTTGGTAAGATGATGTGGAAATGAGGACTTGGTGAGGTGAGAGTTAACACTGCCTTCTCGAGGGCAGCCTGGGGACATGGAACAAAATGGAAATACCCTGGGGTGCAGCGATCCTGCTCCAAGATATTCACAGACATCTAGGAAAAAATATACACCCAACCATATTCACCACGTTGCGATTTAACGTGGAGAAGAACAAAAACAACTTCAATGTCTTTTAATGAGAGACTGAAGGAAAATCTGACTCTCACCGGAGGAGAATGCACTCACCCACTGAAAATCACGGTGTGAGTCTATAGTTACAGCTTTGAAAACACATTGTTGGGGAAAGATAACAAAAAGCACACACTCTGATCCCACTTCACTGGGGATATGTATACTTTCCATATGTATGTAAGCACAGAGAGATTCCTAGAAACAAGTTCACCAACATGCTAACAGCCACTATCTCTGTGGAGGAAGATTTCTGTGGATATTTACTTTCTTTTCTTCTCCAGTTTAATGTTTACTTTCTTTATAGTTGTCTACACTCGACTTTTTTTTAATAAACAAGTCACATTTTTACAAATCCTAAGCCATCAGAGGTGGAAAAGCTAAACCACATTACCGTTGCTACATGAAGAGGTATTTGGCAAGATACATAAATGCCTAAGCAACTTCACTTTGGTGGCTCTTTCCCCAATGAGAACGTATATGGATACAACCAAGCAAGGTGGCCTCTCAAATGGAATATATTTGACTCGTGCAATCTAGCCACGACTTTTAAAAGCTGCCACTTTTATCACAGCCACCACCTGTAAGATCATCCTGCTCAAAAAAACTTAGTTGAACAAAACATAAGAAATTCAAGAGGCCTGAGAACTATTCATGTATATTTTAAAAATGTGTAAGACATTACTCAGAATGGTTATAGGACTATCTCATAGCTATATAAAACTATATTATTTAGCAAAATTAATAATTTTACACAAGAAGCTGGCTTATTTTGCTGATATGCATTTTAATCAGTCAGTTCTATAATGGAAATACTTATTTTCATATTCTATCATCTACAATAAAAATCATTTTGACCCCTGGGAACCAGGATTACACAAAAAGAGTTTCTTCGTATGATTATAATAAAAAGAGCTTTAAGTGTAACATCAAAATTCTTAATTTAAGATGTATTCATATTTTTCTTTTAAAGTTCATATTTTTTGAATAGTAAGGAAAATAAATAAAATTACTTATGTCATGTATAGATATATGCAATAAATAATCCATGAAGTTAGAGAAATACACAGTTATAGGTTAAGATGATACATACACAGGTCAGGATATTATACATAAGACTGGGAATGTTATATGTAACTAGAAAAATAAACTATTGATACTTCGATTATGAATCCTCAGTATCAGTATTTATGATACGGTCTATCACTTTAAGTTGTCAAATTTCTACCTTAGAACACCATATCAGAATCTGTGGCTTAACACAGACCTGTGACACTTAAGCATCACCCAACTGTGGATGTTTAGTAAAGAAGGTTAAGAAGCTGTCTTTCCCAAAGGGGCCAGGATCTTTTTGGAAATGCAGAGAATAAATAAATTTCTCAGACACACAAACTAATAGATATGCCATTATCAAAGTCTTATCACCTCACACAGGCTTGAGTATAGCTTCCTAAAATTTGTTCTGTTAAAAAAGAAAAGTTCTACATGGAAAACTTGCCATATGTTAAAATAGAAAATTTTAGCATGGAAAAAGGACTACCTTTTCAACACTGGCTCCTAAGAACGTTCAAACATATAAATTCTATAATTTTTCCCTTTTCTATTTTCTGAGCACTGGTTTAACAAAATTATAGAAGAGAAAAACTAAAATCTCTGGTCTTAGAAATAAAATACAAAAACCAACCGCCACTTCACATTGACCTCATTAGGTGACTTTCCTAAAGAACAGTTTTCCAGTTTCTATTTTATACTTGATCTTAGCCAAAAGGCTGAACAGTAATTCCAGTTTCTATCCTAACAGTAAAAGAGCGAGCCTACTACTGCTTATAGTCCAAAGCCCATTTTATAACTAAAAGTCAGTGACACAATGAGAGTTTATTTCTTATTGCCCAAAGGGTAAGGAACCTAGCCTCACATCACCTCTGGTCACTAAGCCCCATCCTCTGCAGCAGACAGACTTGCAAGAGCAGCCTCCTAACTATGACTCCATGCTCCAAACAGTTTAAGGGTTACCTTTTGTACCTGCTTCTTTTAAAAGTTTTTTTTAACCGATTATATAAAGAAAAAGTTCTTCAAACTAATAGGCAAGCAAAACACTGCTTTCAAAGGGACCACAGGACAGCCAGCCTTCTGGAATATGGGTACATGTTCTAATGTTCTGATCTGGATATTAATTACATGTGCTTGTTCCATTTGTGAACATTTATCAAGTGATATATTATTTGTGTACCTTTCTGTAGGTTTATTTCAATAAGACGCTTACTTTAGAAAAACAATATTATGCTTATAATCTGAAGAACCTACTCAATTATTTCAAATGCTAAAGGAGAAGAAAGGCAAGAAAAACAATCTGAATCTAAAACTGAAATTGAAGAAAGAAACATGCATCCCATCTCCCTAGAACAGTCCATACTAGGTTTCACTGTGGGGACCAGCTGTTCAGTTAAACTCACTTCTCTCAAGCTTATTTCCACATTACGAGCTGCATCGCAGGACTAAACTCCGTCACATGCGCAGCAACAGGATGCCAAGGGGCGTGAAGAAATGGAAACAGGTCACATAGACCCTCACGTTAAAGGCAGGGAAAGACATACTTCACTGGCCAAAGCAGAACCCTTACCCAATCTGTCGAAACATCACTAAGCTTTGAGCACTGCAGTAGGCAGAATTCCAAAAACGCCCCACCCCACCCCACCCTCTGGAACCTTAGAGCGCTGTGACATACACGGACAGGAGACTATCCCAGTGGGCCTGATCGGGGCGCATGAGCCCTGGAAAGCAGAATTTCTCTGGTTGAAAGCAGTAGTCAGAGATTTTCAGAGAATGCGAAAGACGCGGTAAGCTGTTGCCGGTTTAAAGATGGAGAGGCTGTACAAGAAGGAAAGCCTCTGGAAGCAGAGAGTGGCCCCAGCCAACGTGCAAAAGGGACCTCAGTTCTACAAATATGAGGAACGGACGTGATCAACAGCTGAAAGAACTCTTTCCTCTAGAGTCTCCAACTATATTATGAGCTACTTAAAGGTTGGCCCGTGTTAACCGTATCATTTCTTCCTATCTTTTACAGCAAGATCTGGAAACTCAAGAAGCACAGGCATAAATGTTGTAAAGGAACATTGTACAACATATTCATTCACTCAACAGGTATTTTTTGGGGTTCCTATTATATACTGGGCACTGCACCAGGAGTAAGGAATATAATAATGAATACAATAACCCTATCTTTTGAGGTTCTCGCACTGGTGAAGAGAGACTGACACAGTCAACTGCAACGAGGACACTGCAGAGGTGGGGAGACACACAGGAGGCTGCGGAAACCAAGGCGCTTCTCTGTCTGGAGGACACAGACACCCGAGAGGCAGGGATAACTGAGCTAAGGCTCAAGGGATGAGCGGAAGTTTGCCTGGCCAAAGGCAGGGTGACAGAGAGGGGTTAGGAGAAAGTGTTCAGGACTTCCCCTTTGGACCTGCAAAAACAGAGGTGGTAAAAGCAACACAGATGGGGAGAAGGGAACAGAAGGCTGGAACTACTGGCAACTCAATATTCTGAGAGGCCAACCAGACCCCAGGAAGAGATTACACCGCAGAGGGAGACGAGGCTCAGATTGTGAAGCTCTCCCTGGTAAGAGCCACTATCAGCAGAGATTCGTGGGGAGATTTGTTCTGGAAGCTGTGTGGAGGATGGATTTGACCAAGACCTGGGCAGAAAGTTCAGTAAGAATGACAACAGATTTGAGAAATACTTGGAGAAGAAAACCACAGGATTTCACAACTGCCTGTAGGCAAGGGGTGGAATGCCCAGGGACGGGGAAGACTCCAGAAGGAAGAGGGAGACGCAAGGTGAATCAGGTGACTCAGTGGACAGCGGTGACACCAAGACATGGAAAATACTGGCTGAAACTTAGCCTAGGCTACAGAAGAATACAAGAACCAGCTGGAAAAGTGTTTAGTGATGTCTAGAGGCAGGCTAAGAGCTCTTAGTGCTAGACGCAACTTGGACTATCTGGAATAAAGACTGAAAATGGAACCCAAGTAACCAGGGAACAGGTTGAATAAACTGCAATATATCCATATAGAGAGGTACTATTCAAGGAGAGGGGGTGGTGAGGGAAGGAGAGAGAATCCCTATGTGCCTATATAGACCGATTTCTAGATTATATTGTTAGGTCGAAAAAATTAAGTTACAAAAAAACATTTAAAAGAAACTAGTAAGAAAATGGGAGAAAATACACAAATCATATCTGGTAAGGGTTCAGATAGAATTTAGAAGAATTCTCACAGCTCAACAAAGAGACAATGCAGTTTAAAGATGGACAAAGAACTTGAGACATTTCTCCAGAAATGATGCACAATGCCCAATGATTTTACGGAAAGATGCTTCCTGTCACTAACTATTACGGAAATGTAAATCAAAAACCACAAAGACACACTCCTTCAAAGTTACCAGGATTACAAAGAAAAGAAAGAATAGTGAGGACTGGCAAGGATGTGGCAAAACTCATACACTGCTAGTGAGACTCTCAAGCGGCTCAGTCACTGTGGAAAACAATTTGGTGATTATTCAAAACGTCAAACATAGGAATATCACACAATCCAACACTTCCACTCCTAGGAATAAACCCAAAAGAAATGAAAGTACTCAGACACATGCTCGTTTTCACAGCTACATGAGGCACAACAGCCAAAAGGCAGAAACAATGCAAACGTCCATTAATGGAAGAACGGATAAACACGTTACGGCACACACGTAAAACGGACTACTACTTAGCCTGTAAAATAACAGAGTGCTCTTAAAAAGCGAAGAATAAAACCACATGACCCAGCAATCCCACTCCTGGGCATTTACCCTGAGGAAATCAAAACTGAAAAAGACACATGTACTCTGGCGTTCACTGCAGCCCTGTTTATAACAGCTGGAACACGGAAGCAACCTAGATGTCCATCGGCCGATAAATGGATAAAGAAGCTGTGGTACATATATACAATGGAATACTACTCAGCCATAAAGAGGAACGCATTTGAATCTGTTCCATTGAGGTGGATGAAACTAGAGCCCCTTATACAGAGTGAAGTAACTCAGCAAGAGAAATATAAATATCGTATGAAGTGAAGTTGCTCAGTCATGTCCGACTCTTTGGACCCCATGAACTGTAGCCTACCACGCTCCTCTGCCCGTGGGGTTTTCCAGGCAAGAGTACTGGAGTGGGGTGCCATTTCCTTCTCCAGAGGATCTTCCCAACCCAAGGATTTAACCTGGTTCTCCTGCATTGTAGGCAGGCGCTTTACCGTCTGAGCCGCCAGGGAAGGCAGGTGGCACTGATGACTTTATTTTCAGGGCAGCAATGGAGAAACAGACATAGAGTACAGACCTGTGGACAAGGTGGGAGGAGAGGAGGGAGAAGGGGAGATGTACGGAGAGGGTAACAGAAATTTGCAATGCCACGTGTAGAACAGATAGCCAATGGGAATTTGCTGTATGACTCAGGGAATTCAAACACGGGCTCTGCAACAGGCTGAAGGGCGGGGTGAGGAGGGAGATGGGAGGGAGGGGACATGGGTGTACTTATGGCTGCTGCTTGTTGATGTATGACAGAAAACCACCAAATTCTATAGAGCAATTATCCTTCAATTTAAAATTTTAAATAAATAACTAAATAAATGGAGTGCTGATACATGCAACAAGTGAATGAACCTTGAAACCATGGTTAAGAGAAATAAGCCACAGGAAAAGTCCCCACACTGTATGACTCTATTTACATGAAACAGGTGAATGCAGGCTGACAAAATGTAGGTTGGTGAGGGGAAACAGCCGGGGCCCTGGGGGTTGCTCCTGCCAATGGGCACAAGTTTCCTTCGGTTGCGATGAAAATGTTCCAGAGCGAGGCAGGGGTGGTGGCTGCTCCACACTGTGAATGCACCAAAAGCCACTGCACTGTTCACTTTTAAGTGGTTAACTTTGTGCTCTGTGAATTTCATCTCCATTTTAAAAATTATCTTTAAAAGAAAGAAACTCATATGGTTACCTGTGACAGGAGGGGGGGCAAACAGGCTAGGCAAGGATGTAAAGTGAGACCTCCCTATACACTCCTAGACAGCTCCACCTTTGAAAAGCAAGACCTCCCTATACACACTCCTACCTTTCAGTCCTGTAAGTTGCACCTTTCAGTCCTGTAAGTAAGGCCACAAAGCAGTCAAAACCAACTCCACATTCATCTTTTAAACCAAAGGTTTAAAAAATAACTTTTGCCACAACATAAAGTGTTTCTTAAGATACCATAAGATCTTTATAATATTTTAGCTGTTTTTTTTTTGGTTGTTGTTTTTTAAGGAAAAAGCATGGCTTTTTTGAGTTCTCGCAACAGCATAGGTTAGTTCTTCTTAAAACAGCAGGACAGGTTCTGACATTCTCACCCGATTCACATTCCTGGGCTGAGCTTTCAGAGCCAAGGCTAGCAGAACCAGCCAAAGCCCATTGCCAACCACCTGATCAGCCAGGACCCCATCACCAGCACCTTACTCTACTCTGTCATGAGCACCTTACACGTGACAGGGAAATCTACACAAATCAAAGGACCCAGGAAAATCAAAGACGACTTCCTAATTCATTTTGACTTTGATTTTGAAGCTTCTAAGTAACCTGTCAAAAGATTCTGTAGTATCATCTTCTTCCAGGTTACTTTTTAAGATTTTTAAGTTTCAAAAAAAAGATTTTTTATGTGCAATCAGTTCAGTTTAGCTGCTCAGTTGTGTCCGACTCTTTGCGACCCCATGAATCACAGCACGTCGAGCCTTCCTGTCCATCATCAACTTCCAGAGTTCACTCAACTCATTCCATCGAGTCAGTGATGCCATCCAACCATCTCATCCTCTGTCGTCCCCTTCTCCTCCTGCCCCCAATCCCTCCCAGCATCAGGGTCTTTTCCAATGAGTCAACTCTTCGCATAAGGTGGCCAAAGTACTGGAGTTTCAGCTTCAACATCAGTCCTTCCAATGAACATCCACGACTGATCTCCTTTAGGATGGACTGGTTGGATCTCCTTGCAGTCCAAGGAACTCTCAAGAGTCTTCTCCAACACCACAGTTCAAAAGCATCGATCCTTCAGCGCTCAGCTTTCTTCACAGTCCAACTCTCACATCCATACATGACCACAGGAAAAACCAAACGGACCTTTGTTGGCAAAGTAATGTCTCTGCTTTTCAATATGCTATCTAGGTTGGTCATAACTTTCCTTCCAAGGAGTAAGCGTCTTTTAATTTCATGGCTGCAGTCACCATCTGCAGTGATTCTGGAGCCCAAAAAAATCAAGTCTGACACTGTGTCCACTGTTTCCCCATCTATTTCCCATGAAGTGATGGGACCAGATGCCATGATCTTCGTTTTCTGAATGTTGAGTTCCACCTGCCCTCAATCTTTCCCAACATCAGGGTCTTTTCAAATGAGTCAGCTCTTCACATCAGGTGGCCAAAGTATTGGAGTTTCAGCTTCAACATCAGTCCTTCCAATGAACATCCACGACTGATCTCCTTTAGGATGGACTGGTTGGATCTCCTTGCAGTCCAAGGAACTCTCAAGAGTCTTCTCCAACACCACAGTTCAAAAGCATCGATCCTTCAGCGCTCAGCTTTCTTCACAGTCCAACTCTCACATCCATACATGACCACAGGAAAAACCAAACGGACCTTTGTTGGCAAAGTAATGTCTCTGCTTTTCAATATGCTATCTAGGTTGGTCATAACTTTCCTTCCAAGGAGTAAGCGTCTTTTAATTTCATGGCTGCAGTCACCATCTGCAGTGATTCTGGAGCCCAAAAAAATCAAGTCTGACACTGTGTCCACTGTTTCCCCATCTATTTCCCATGAAGTGATGGGACCAGATGCCATGATCTTCGTTTTCTGAATGTTGAGCTTTAAGCCAACTTTTTACTCTTCTCTTTCACTTTTATCAGGAGGCTCTTTAGTTCCTCCTCACTTTCTGCCATAAGGGTGGTATCATCTGCATATCTGAGGTTATTGATATTTCTCCCAGCAATCTTGATTCCAGCTTGTGTTTCTTCCAGTCCAGCGTTTCTCATGATGTACTCTGCATATAAGTTAAATAAGCAGGCTGACAATATACAGCCTTGACGTACTCCTTTTCCTATTTGGAACCAGTCTGTTGTTCCATGTCCAGTTCTAACTGTTGCTTCCTGACCTGCATACAGGTTTCTCAAGAGGCAGCTCAGGTGGTCTGGTTAATCTTCATTTCAAGAGCCATCAGTAGACATGCTCTGCTGTATCTTAAAATTTTAGCACAGCAAGACATATCTATACCTTAGGTTAGGTTAGAAAAGTTACATTTCGGAAGAAAAACACAGAAACTTCAAGAACTTTGTGATCCTCTCTGCCCAAGTCTGCAGGCGACATTCAATTTTTATCAAGTAAGGCTGCCTAGCCTTAGCTGAACTTCTAAGCCATGACCAAAGTACTAATTTATCTAATTCCTGAGATCAAAATTAAACATTTTTTGTTAAGTTTAACACTATAAACAAAGTTTGGTATTATTCTATAAGCAGCAAAGGATATATGAAAGGTTTTTTATTTCCTTTCTTAACAAGGTAAGTAGTTGAACAAACTTTATACCTCAGGAAGGAGTAATTCTCGGATGTTTGCAATTATGAGTAAAAGAGAAATTGCTTAAAATATGTAACATATTTGACAAGTCTACAAAGACCATGAACTGGCACTACAGATTTGGTTTGATTTCTAATGACTTACTTGTAAAGAACAAAAATTAGTCAAACAGCTTCCTCTATCTTCAGAGTGTTCATATACCAACCAAAACAAACAAAAAATCAATATTAAACATGGCCAGTTTTTTAAAGAAGGAACTCTGATGCCGAAATATACAATTCTGAATGCTAAGCAGCAGTCTACAGGAACATGAGTTCTCATTCTGTATAATAGAAAAATACATATAATTTTACTTGTAGCTTTCTTCATAGAGTCCAAGGTATTATATGTAAGCTAAGAACATGGGATGGGGGAAAAAAAAAACCTCCAACTGTAAAGGAGGACAAAGATGTCTGGAATTGGAATGGCTAACTCTTTGAGTGTATTTATCCATGTACAAGGGGTGGGGAGGGAGAGAGGGGGAAACTGTGTAAGAGGCAGAATCAACTGCTGCTTCTTAAACCCACACATCAGATGGAAGAGGGCAAGGAGAAATGAATCTGGAAGGGTGGTTTCAAAAGGCAGGAGAACTATGATTCCACCACACCACACCCTCTACCAATTCTGAGCTATTCTAAAATGAAATTCATTTTCTCACTTTCTCAGAAAGCCTTGGTACAGAGTTGAGCTGTCATCTCTTTAAATGTTCAAATTTTCAGAAAAATAAATGAAAAAAAAAAAGAATTTCTAAGAATGGAATAGATCTAGACAAATGGAGGAAATCAGATTTTTAATATAAAGAAACAGTAACAAAGTGGACTCCCTAAACAGAGCACGTCAAGTGTACTTCAATAGCTGTGTCTCTACACATTCTTTAGCGATTGCAGTTCCCTGGCAGAAAGGTAATACACAGACCAAAGACATGCAGACCATCACCAGACACCCTGGGAGCAGACAACAGGTCCTCACTCCTGACCACAACGTATGACAGAAACTCAGTGGGGACAAAAACATTACGATTCTCAAACAGTGCACATATGCATCATTCAGGTAGTGAAACCCTAGCACAGCCAAGAAGCCAGAAAACACAACAGTGAAGAGAGGATAAAAGAAACCTCTCAAATATAAGGCGGCTTGTTTAGGCCACACGAGTCGGTGGGAACTGATGTGAGTTAATACCTTAAACTGGGCAGCTAAACCCCCGACACTCTTACAGGCACTCAAGCCCCTTAAAAGGTCCATGAGTATTCCTGGGTGCACCAGTCCTCAGCCCTCCAAGTGTGACAGCTTGGCAGACTCTGTCAAGGGAGACTCATGCCTCCCCTGTGGAAAAGGCTGGGGGCTTCCCACAGCTAGACAGCTTGTACTCTGGAGGAGAACATTAAAAGAGTTCAGTAAGGAAGCTCATCTGGTTTATACACACCAATTTTTTTTCTTTTTTATAAAAACACACAATACCCTGCATACTATTCCCCCATGAGAACCCACTGCCTCTGACCTCTCCTACTAGTTTTTAGTGAACAATGTATCACTGCACACCCCCAGCCATGCACACACACACTTCCCCCATCATGGTCTGCCCTCCAGGGCCACTTCCAGAGAGGCCCACAGTAGAAGTGCCTCTGCAGAACCTCAGGCCCACACTTAACCCTCTCTGTCAACTGCATCTGTACCCAAATCTCAGTTCTATCCCAGGTGAAACCTCAGTCACAAGAAGAATCATCCTGTCTAGTGACATGACTAAATGTAACTGCCAATACCAAATTCACTCCAGAGTATCATCAACAGAAATATGCCTTCTCTGCTGAGGTTTATACTAAAGCACAAATGACAGCACTAATTCTGGCCACCTGAGGCAAAGAGGCAACTCGCTGGAAAAGATCCTGATTCTGTGTAAGACTGAAGGCAGGAGGAGGGGGCAACGGAGGATGAGATAGTCAGCTGGCAATCACCGACTCAATGGACATGAGTTTGAGCAAACTCCAGGAGAGAGTGAAGGACAGGGAAGCCTGGCGTGCTGCAGCCCATGGGGTCACAGAGAGTCAGAATGACTCAGCAACTGAAAAGCAGCCCTGCCATGGCAGGAGGACACCACTGAGCAGTAAGAAACCTCACAAGTAAAGGAAAGACCTATTATTGACTGGGGAGAGGGTGAGGAGAGGCGCAGGAGTGAATATAAACAATAACAGACTGGAAGGAAAAGGACGACCAAAGTAAGTGAAGAGGCCAAGAAACATGTGATGTCTCCTGTGCATTCTACTTCAGTTGAGGAAGGAGAAACACATTAGCGGTTCACTTGATCTGATAAATTCTGGAGCAAAACAGCAGCTACGGTTTATTAATATTAAGCAAGACATTGTGCTGAATGCTTTACATACATTTTCTCTTCTAATCCTTACAAAAACCATGTGAAGAGATACTAACTTTTGATTTCATAAATGAGCAACTGAAACAGACAGGTTATGTACCTTGTCCAAAGTGACACAGTTTACAAATGGCAAAGCCAGGATTTGAGCCCAGCTCTAAGACTTACGATATCATCATGTTATAATGCCAATACACCATAGGCAATGACTTACAAGCACATTTTCTAAACACGTATTTAAAAATAAGATACATCTGTATTTCCTAACATGAAACAACACATTTTTAAATGAATAACTACGCTGACTCCAGTCTCCAAAGTATATAACAGCATGTTACCATTTGTATAATGCTAAAGCAGGGAGTAGGGGGATATACGTATACGGTTGCCTTTTTACACAAAAATTAACACTGAAAGAATAATCAGAGAACAGCGACGACCTCAAGAAGAAAGGACCAAGATCAGAAAAGTAGATCCTTTTCCCGCTCACAATCTCCATACGGAATAAGGGCTACATCAGCTCAGTTCAGTCGCTCAGTCATGTTCGACTCTTTGTGACCCCATGAGTCACAGCACGTCAGGCCTCCCTGTCCATCACCAACTCCCGGAGCTCACTCAGACCCATGCCCATGGGGTCAGTGATGCCATCCAGCCATCTCATCCTCGGTCGTCCCCTTCTCCTCCTGCCCTCAATCTCTCCCAGTATCAGAGTCTTTTCCAATGAGTCAACTCTTCGCATGAGGTGGCCAAAGTACTGGAGCTTCAGCTTCAGCATCATTCCTTCCAAAGAAATCCCAGGGTTGATCTCCTTCAGAATGGACTGGTTGGATCTTCTTGCAGTCCAAGGGACTCTCAAGGGTCTTCTCCAACACCACAGTTCAAAAGCATCAATTCTTCGGTGCTCAGCCTTCTTCACAGTCCAACTCTCACATCCATACATGACCACAGGAAAAACCATAGCCTTGACTAGACGGACCTTAGTCGGCAAAGTAATGTCTCTGCTTTTGAATATACTATCTAGGTTGGTCATAACTTTTCTTCCAAGGAGTAAGCGCCTTTTAATTTCATGGCTGCAGTCACCATCTGCAGTGATTTTGGAGCCCAAAAAAACAAAGTCTGACACTGTTTCTACTGTTTCCCCATCTATTTCCCATGAAGTGATGGGGCCAGATGCCATGATCTTCGTTTTCTGAATGTTGAGCTTTAAGCCAACTTTTCCACTCTCCTCTTTCACTTTCAACAAGAGGCTTTTTAGCTCCTCCTCACTTTCTGCCATAAGGGTGGTGTCATCTGCATATCTGAGATTATTGATATTTCTCCCAGCAATCTTGATTCCAGCTTGTGTTTCTTCCAGTCCAGCATTTCTCATGATGTACTCTGCATATAAGTTAAATAAGCAGGGTGACAATATACAGCCTTGACGTACTCCTTTTCCTATTTGGAACCAGTCTGTTGTTCCATGTCCAGTTCTAACTGTTGCTTCCTGACCTGCATACAGATTTCTCAAGAGGCAGGTCAGGTGGTCTGGTATTCCCATCTCTTTCAGAATTTTCCACAGTTTACTGTGATCCACACAGTCAAAGGCTTTGGCATAGTCAATAAAGCAGAAATAGATGTTTTTCTGGAACTCTCTTGCTTTTTCCATGATCCAGCGGATGTTGGCAATTTGATCTCTGGTTCCTCTGCCTTTTCTAAAACCAGCTTGAACATCAGGGAGTTCACGGTTCACATATTGCTGAAGTCTGGCTTGGAGAATTTTGAGCATTACTTTACTAGCATGTGAGATGAGTGCAATTGTGCGGTAGTTGGAGCATTCTTTGGCATTGCCTTTCTTTGGAATTGGGATGAAAACTGACCTTTTCCAGTCCTGTGGCCACTGCTGAGTTTTCCAGATTTGCTGGCAAATTGAGTGCAGCACTTTCACAGCATCATCTTTCAGGATTTGAAACAGCTCAACGGGAATTCCATCACCTCCACTAGCTTTGTTCGTAGTGATGCTTTCTAAGGCCCACTTGACTTCACATTCCAAGATGTCTGGCTCTAGATTAGTCAACACATCATCATGATTATCTGGGTCATGAAGATCTTTTTTGTACAGTTCTTCCGTGTATTCTTGCCACCTGTTCTTAATATCTTCTGCGGGCGGCGGAGGCTCAAGCCGCACTTGAGCGCAGGCGGCGGAGGCTCAAGCCGCACTTGAGCGCGGCCGAGAGCTACCGACATCGCCAGGAGAAGCCACCTCGCCCCCGAGGCCAGGAGCGGCAGCTGAGACAAGCCACCCACGCCCGAGGCCAGGGCCGGCGGCCTGGAGGAGAAACCCGAGGAGTGGTGGCTGGGCGGGCCCAGGAGGGCCTAGAGGAGCTATCCTACGTTGAGGGTCGGGAACGGTGGCGGTGAGGAGATACCCCTCGTCAAAGGTAAGGTGCAGTGGCTCTGCTGGAGCAGTCGTGAAGAGATACCCCACGCTCAAGGTAAGTGAAACCCAAATAAGATGGTGGGTGTTGCGGGAGGGAATCAGAGGGCAGACACACTGAAACCATACTCACAGAAAACTAGTCAATCTAATCACACTAGGACCACACCCTTGTCTGACTCAATGAAACCAAGCCATGCCTGCAGGGCAACCCAAGATGGGAGGGTCATGGTGGAGAGGTCTGACAGAATGTGGTCCACTGAAGAAGGGAATGGCAAGCCACTTCAGTATTCTTGCCTTGAGAACCCCATGAACAGTATGAAAAGGCAAAATGATAGGATAGCAAAAGAGAAACTCCCCAGGTCATTAGGTGCCCAATATGCTACTGGAGATCAGTGGAGAAATAACTCCAGACAGAATGAAGGGATAGAGCCAAAGCAAAAACAATCCCCAGTTATGGATGTGACTGGTGATAGAAGCAAGATCCGATGCTGTAAAGAGCAGTATTGCATAGGAACCTGGAATGTCAGGTCCATGAATCAAGGCAAATTGGAAGTGGTCAAACAAGAGATGGCAAGGGTGAACGTCGACATTCTAGGAATCAGCGAACTAAAATGGACTGGAATGGGTGAATTTAACTCAGATGACTATTATATCTACTACTGTGGGCAGGAATCCCTCAGAAGAAATGGAGTAGCCATCATGGTCAACAAAAGAGTCCGAAATGCAGTACTTGGATGCAATCTCAAAAATGACAGAATGATCTCTGTTCGTCTCCAAGGCAAACCATTCAATATCACAATTATCCAAATCTATGCCCCAACCAGTAATGCTGAAGAAGCTGAAGTTGAACGGTTTTATGAAGACCTACAAGATCTTTTAGAACTAACACCCAAAAAAGATGTCCTTTTCATTATAGGGGACTGGAATGCAAAAGTAGGAAGTCAAGAAACACCTGGAGTAACAGGCAAATTTGGCCTTGGAATGCGGAATGAAGCAGGCCAAAGACTAATAGAGTTCTGCCAAGAAAATGCACTGGTCATAGCAAACACCCTCTTCCAACAACACAAGAGAAGACTCTACACATGGACATCACCAGATGGTCAACACCGAAATCAGATTGATTATATTCTTTGCAGCCAAAGATGGAGAAGCTCTATACAGTCAGCAAAAACAAGACCGGGAGCCGACTGTGGCTCAGATCATGAACTCCTTATGGCCAAATTCAGACTTAAATTGAAGAAAGTGGGGAAAACCGCTAGACCATTCAGGTATGACCTAAATCAAATCCCTTATGATTATACAGTGGAAGTGAGAAATAGATTTAAGGGACTAGATCTGATAGAGTGCCTGATAAACTATGGATGGAGCTTCATGATATTGTACAGGAGACAGGGATCAAGACCATCCCCATGGAAAAGAAATGCAAAAAAGCAAAATGGCTGTCTGAGAAAGCCTTACAAATAGCTGTAAAAAGAAGAGAAGCAAAAAGCAAAGGAGAAAAGGAAAGATATAAGCATCTGAATGCAGAGTTCCCAAGAATAGCAAGGAGAGATAAGAAAGCCTTCCTCAGCGATCAATGCACAGAAATAGAGGAAAACAACAGAACAGGAAAGACTAGAGATTGCTTCAAGAAAATCAGAGATACCAAGGGAACATTTCATGCAAAAATGGGCTCGACAAAGGACAGAAATGGTCTGGACCTAACAGAAGCACTGCATAATAAAACATAATTATAAACTAAAATCCTGTCATGGAAAGACACCTTAAGCCTCCTTGCTTACCAAAACTAAATGAAGGAAAGAGGCTTAAGAACCACAAAGGCACATCTACTTTAATAAAGCATCATTTCTAGATGTTCTCACAATTAAAGAGTGCCTATTAACTTTGCTCACATCCTAAACGTGGACCGCACATGCTGCCACACACACAGAGGAGAGACTGCAGGTGAGCAACCTTGGTGAGGAAGGCGAGAACAGCAGCCCCTCAAAAACAGAATGGCAAGAGAATAGGAACGGGCAGAGAAGCGCCCACTCCCGGAGGCAAGGCGGGCACAACCACAGGAGGAAGCCAAGCCACAGAAACGGAGGAGGAGCTGAAGGCACAACTGTGCCTTAAGCAGGGTTGCAGGAAGAAATTTTCACTTTCCAATTAATCTGGAAAGTGGTTGAGATGAAAGCAAGAGCAAACAGGCAAAAACCAAATCCATTTGTTGTAATTCAATGAGTAATACGCCCATTCAGAATTCAGAACATGTTCCTCTGCTTGCCTTGAAATATTTATTATTAGAACCTGTACAATTTTTTAATTTATAATACAGTTCAAAATTACTGGCAGTGCTTACTCTGCCTTCCCATTTTAAAAGGTCTGAATATTGTTTGTTTCAAGAAAACACTACACCGGTTAGCTTAAGCAAAAGGAAGTCATACTGGAAAACACTTGAGGAAAAGTGAAGCATGTAAACTTCAGGGTCAGCAAGAACGAGAGAAGCTCTGAAGCTGCAGGACTTTGCAGAACTCCATGAAAACAAATCGAGAGATGCCAGAGCAGAGACACGGCCAGTGGGGTTCCCTGCTGTGTACCAGGGCCATTCTTAGAAGACAGCATCTTTTGTGGTCAGCTACAGTACTGCGTTCATACATAATACTCCTGTAATTTGCATTGATATTTAATATATATGTATTAGTTCATAATTTATGTAAAACACAAATTTAAAATCACTAATTTTCACTGAACACAGGCTACATGCTGCAAAGTTTTTGTACATAATATCATTAAATTTTAAACTTATTAAAAGTATTTGATATCAGAGCTGTTACTGGGAGAAGTGACACCAGAGTCATAAAATATTAAACATCACTAACTAAAAAATCGATGGTACAAATGTGTTTATCAACTCATCTTTCAAAGGAGTTTTTGTTCTTACAATAAGCCTGTAATTTAAGATACTGCATGCCTTTTTCAAATAGATGAACAAAATAAGGCCCCAAACAGTAATTTAAGTTTCCTTGAATAGGAAAAAAGCACCAAAATTTCAAGTCTCCATTAATGCAATCTCAGGCTGACCACTAAATTACTTTAATATCATATTCCTCCCAAAATCCACTAATATCACATTATGGCAAATAATAATTGCTTTCACAATTTTTAAAAAATTATAAATGCTTATTGCTTGAAACTTAGAACTTACAGAAAAAAAGAAAAATTTCCCATAACACAGAGATAAGCACTTTAAGCAGACTGGTCTATTCCTTCAACCATACTTGCTGAATATAAAACAGTAATTTCTTACCCATTTCTGACTTAAAATTATATCCCCATTACTTTTTTCAGTCTGTTACACCGTTCTATAAGTTTTATACTATTCTGATTTCAAAAGCAATCCAAGCCCGTTATAGAATAATTAGAAATTAGAGGAAAGTAGGAAATGAAGGAAATGAAGTCATCGGGAGACAGCCGCTTCGGTGTGCCGGTGCGCCGCGCCCCAGGCCCTGTCTACTGACACTCGTTTGAATGACCCTGTGTCAGAAACGCCCCAGCACGTGTGCTTGGTCACACACGCGGGCAGCACAGGGCAAGGGGCAGGGGCGGGGCGCTGGAGTCGGCCGGAACTACATTCAGAGCCCATTTGCACCACTTACTAAGTGGACGACCTCAAATTCCCCGCACCTCAATTTCCGCATCTACGCAATAGGGACTGTCACAAGAGCAGATCTCAGCACGCTGCCTGCTGCAAGAGAAGCCCTCGATAAAGACATGCCAGCACACTGCAGAAACCGTGCCATAGCCTCATTTTCCACCTAATATATTCTGAACACCCTTCCATGTCGATTAGATCCGCTTCTACATCTTTTTAGCACCAGCAGAGTACAGTAGTCTCATGGCTGCATCAGCCACTAGGAAAGACGCCACGAGAATGCAGATCTCGCCGCTGCGGGAAGGCCGGGAAGGCCGCCTGCTACACGCAGTGCACGGGGCTCCGTCCACCCACTCACTCCCTACAGGGGGGACGGGCGTCAGAGCAGGCTGACTCCCAGTGCTTTCTCACTAGCCGACTTCCGAGAAGGGCAAGTGGGGCTTGGGTTTTTTTGTTTTTTAGAGTTGCTTATTCTCCATAGTCTCTATGATGAAATTAAGTTTATTTACCCAAGAAAGAGCAACTTTCAAACCAAAGAAACGTAGTTTCTAAAAGTCCTCTTAAGCTGTTATTTTCAGATAATAAAACATTAAACTATAGATTTTAACTTGCTACAAAGTACCTATCCACATAAAAGCATGCCACAGCTTTCCTTTCACACTTGTGGTCCCACCGGGAACAGCAAAGTTAAGATCCAGATGACTGTTGTCTTTTTAATACCGCGATACTGCTGCTAAGTCGCTTCAGTCGTGTCCAACTCTGCACAACCCCATAGATGGCAGCCCACCAGGCTCCCCCATCCCTGGGATTCTCCAGGCAAGAACACTAGATTTAAGCAATTTTCAAAGTCTAGGAATTGGTCAAAAACCACCAGCCAATCGTATCAAGTTGACACAAAACAGCAAAAGTCAACACTCTCATCTGCGATTTAGCCTCATCCATTGAGCTTCTTTGTATCTTAACCGTGGTCCTCCCTCCATATGTATGCTTTCCTTCAAATGTTAAACATAGTCTGCCCTGTGCATTGCATATTTAATAGCTAAGCTGCAAGTCCAATTTTTCCACAGCTAAGACCCCAATTCAGAATGTGATGGAGGTCGTTATGGAATGTGTTGGCTAAACATGGAGGTCTTGATGTTGGTCCCGAGTGGCAAGAATCTTCTCACGTAGACAAGGGATTCATCACCGCTGCTGCGCATGTCTTTTTCACCTGCATCCTTCATCTTTGCGTTCCCAAGTGCTAAGCTGAATTCCAGACCCTCACTGACCTGGCCTACTTCGTAGCCCCACCAGGACTCTGTTTGAGCTGATCTGCCAGGTTCTGAACCCTCCGTCAGCACTTCACTATTTGTATTTCACTCCTTTCAGTTTTCAATTCCTCTCTTCCTGAAGTACAGCTTCTAGTAGTTCCTTCAGCAAAAGTGATCAACTTAGTCCCCATCCACAAAACTTCTGCTTCATTTTCACCCTTGGTATTACTTCATATGGACACAGACTGCCAGGTTGATGTTTGTCTCTCTCCAAAAGCACTTTGCAGATAATAGTCTATCACCGTCTGCTACCAACAGAACGTTTTCTAGTCTAGACGATGACTTTCCTCCAGTTGCTTCCTCTTATTTCCAGTGCTTCGGGTGCAATGTGTCTAGGTATGGAATTGTTTTCATCTTGCTTGGGGTTCACTGTGCTTCTTGAACCTAAGATGTAAGCCTTGCATTTATTATGGGAAAATGTCTACCATTATATCTTTGAAGTCTCTCTCCCACTCTATTTTCTCTTTCAGGAAGCTCACACAAGGTAACAGTGAACTTTCTTGTACTAAATTTCATAAGTCTTAACCAAGCGTTTTCCACTCTCTCTCTCTCCCAAGCAATTTCTTCAGAACCCCTCAAAGATCAATAGTTTTCTCTTCATTCATATCCACTCAAGCTGTTTAACCTATGCACTGAGGTTACTTGAGGTTTCTAGAAATTCTACTTGGTTCCTTTCCAAACCTATGTGTTCTTTTCCCAATCTGTGATGTTCTTTCATTGCAGTCTTATTATCGCTAATAATTTTAACCAAGTGATTTCTGTCCCATGTCCCAGGAGCACCTTTCTCCTGTTTACAACATCTGCCAAAGCTCCTCTGTAATGATTCATTTCCTCGTGTGACTGGCATGTTTTATTTCAAGTTCATCCTTAGCACAAGTGGTTTCTGCTATTGAGTCCCAGGTTGTTCCTCTGCTCTGCAGGACAGTTTCACACTTATTTGAGGGCTCCCACAGTTCTGAACCAGATTTTGTGCTAATTTCTTAGCTTGAGGGTTAGTTACACTGTAAGAAATGTTAAATTTCAACCTACCCCCAATGTGAGGTATGGGCTTGCTTTTTTTATTCCTAGTTACACACAACCCCGGAGGACAGCACGTTTCTTTGTATTCCCTCAGTCTAGTGGGAAAGACTTTTCTAGTCTTCTTTTCACAGATGGGACACCCCTCAACATTTTACACTGGAAGACCCAACTCTGCCTTCCTTCCTTAAGCAGACCTAAGACTGTGTCTCCTGTTCCTTCATGAGACCCTAGGGTCCTATACCGAGATCTAAAACCACCACAGGCCTTGAGCTCCCAATTATACCCTGGCTTTGAATTCTCTTTCCACTTCTGACCTTTGGGGTTCCTGGCTCACCAGGCTCAGGAGCGCTTCTACTCGTCCGTGTTCTCGTTCGTCCCCAGTTTCGATGTGCTCACCGCAGGGTGAGAGTGGGCGTCCTCTACATCAGCTCCAGTAGCCATGTTGCTAGAAGCCTCCGGGAGTCACAAAATATGAAACTGTGAATGGATCACTTCAGAGAACTGTGATGGTTGCTTACAATGTTGCCAGTTGACAACAGCCCACAATTTTTTTCAGCCTTGAGAACAGTTTTTAAATTGGAAAAGATAAATATTCCCAAGGCATTGTCACTACACACTTCAAATGCCTTTGCAGTTCTCTGCTTGAGCGTTTTAACAGTATGAGAAAAACACCCGTCGACTCCACTCTCACTGCCCGTTCACTCTGCAGTCAGCTTCAACCTGCTCTATGTTCCTACAAGGCTAGCGAAGTTATACTAAAAAGAGTTGACATTTCCCGCTTTATCAACAAATCCAATGACCTTTTCTCAGTCCTCATATTAAACTCACTCTCATCAATCCCTCTCTTCCTCCTTCAGTTTAACCAGCAAGTCACTGCCACACTGGCACGATTACACTCTGGTCGCGACAGCTGCTCACAATCCCCACTCTGTCCTAGCGGCTTGTTACTTCCCTGATGGCTCTCTCAATACAGGAGACCCAGGTTCGATCACTGGGTCAGGGAGAGTCCCCTGAAGAAGAAAATGGCAACCCACTCCTGTATTCTTGCCTGGAAAATCCCCATAGACAGAGGAGCCTGGCAGACTACAGTCCATGGGGTCACAAAGAGTCTGACATGACTGAGTGACTAACACTTCAGAACTATGAGAAAAGACAATGAATGAGGCATGATTCCTGTTCACAAAAGGTAAACCACCATACCACCACCTACCGTGTACTGGAGACATACTGTGTACTTGGCTAAATACCTTCCTTATCTGTGGTCATTTCAACTGATTCCCACAATAGCTATATGAAGTAGGTACAACTAAGAAGGTACATTGTACAATTATACTTCAGGGGTGAGAAATAATGCTTAAAGAAGATTAAGTAGCCAGCCCAAGGAAGCACAGCTAGCTTTCATGGGTCGATTTTATTTTCTGCCAAGCCTGGCCTCTTAAACAGGCTACATTATCTCCACAAGAATGCACATCAGGAGCCCAGCACTTTCCTCTAACTGCAAAATCAACACCCAAACACCTTCTTGACAAGTCTGTCTGGATGCCTCAAAGGTACCTCACATTAATACACTGAAAATCAGGATTACCCTGCCCAAACTAAGGTGTCTAACCTCAGTGACTGACTCCCCTAATCAACCAGGCATGCAAGTCGGAAAGTCGGACGCTACCACCGGACATTTTCACTCCGCCTCTGTATCCAGCCTACTGCCAAATCCTGTCCACCTTTTGTCCCCTATTTCTCTCTCAACCCGTCCATCCTCCTCTCTCATCTCCAACTCTACCACCCTGGCCCAAAAGCTATGACTTTCCTCACGTCAACAGGCGACACAGTCTAACTTTATCTACAGGCATTCTGGTTTCTCCCAACTCATTCTCAATTTTGCAATCAAAGTGCTTTTTTCTTCTCAAGATAATCCTTTCAAAATACAAATCTGACTATTTCACAGCCAAAGCTTTACGTCAATCTTTATTTCAGAGTCTGAGACATAAGAATGCAGACAGCCCATGTTAGTCACAAAGAGAAAGGCAGTTTCAGTGAGCATCAAGAAGGACCCCAACACACGAACAGAAGCAAACAGAGATGATGACAAAGAGGACAGCACCTGAGAGGTTTTGAATTTCTGGCTCCAGACTAACTTTATCTACAGGCATTCTGGTTTCTCCCAACTCATTCTCAATTTTGCAATCAAAGTGCTTTTTTCTTCTCAAGATAATCCTTTCAAAATACAAATCTGACTATTTCACAGCCAAAGCTTTACGTCAATCTTTATTTCAGAGTCTGAGACATAAGAATGCAGACAGCCCATGTTAGTCACAAAGAGAAAGGCAGTTTCAGTGAGCATCAAGAAGGACCCCAACACACGAACAGAAGCAAACAGAGATGATGACAAAGAGGACAGCACCTGAGAGGTTTTGAATTTCTGGCTCCAGTGAACTTCCAGATGTTTAAGCTGGACTTAGAAAAGGCAGAGGAACCAGAGATCAAATTGCCAACATCTGTTGGGTCATCAAAAAGCAAGAGAGTTCCAGAAAAACATCTACCTTTGCTTTATTGACTACACCAAAGCCTTTGACTGTGTGGATCACAACGAACTGTGGAAAATTCTTAGAGATAAGAATACTAGACCACCTGACCTGCCTCCTGAGGAATCTCTATGCAGGTCAAGAAGCAAGAGTTAGAACTGGACATGGAAAAAGAGCCTAGTTCTAAAGCAGGAAAAGAGTACATCAAGGTTGTATATTGTCACCCTGCTTATTTAACTTATATGGAGAGTACATCATGCAAAATGCCGGGCTGGATGAAGCACAAGCTGGAATCAAGATTGCCAGGAGAAAGATAATAACCTCAGATATGCAGATGACACCACCCTTATGGCAGAAATCAAAGAAGAACTAAAGAGCCTCTTGATGAAAGTTAAAGACGAGAGTGAAAAAGTTGGCTTAAAACTCAACATTCAGAAAACAAAGATCATGGCATCTGGTCCCATCACTTCATGGCAAATAGATGGGGAAACAATGGAAACAGTGATCGACTATTTTGGGGGGCTCCAAAATCATTGTAGATGGTGACTGCAGCCTTGAAATTAAAAGACGCTTGCTCCTTGGAAGAAAAGCTATGACCAACCTAGACAGAATATTAAAAAGCAGAGACTTTATTTGACCAACAAAGGTCCATACAGTCAAAGCTATGGTTTTTCCAGTAGTCATGTATGAATGTGAGAGTTGGACTATAAAGAAAGCTGAGTGCCCAAAATTGATGCTTTTGAACTGTGGTGTTGAAGACTCTTGAGAGCCCCTTGGACTGCAAGGAGATCCAACCAGTCAATCCTAAAGAAAATTAGTCCTGAATATTCATTGGAAGGACTGATGCTGAAGCTGAGACTCCAATATTTTGGCCACCTGATGCGAAGAATTGACTCATTTGAAAAGACCCTGATGCTGGGAAAGATTTGAGTAGGCTCCTGGAGGTGGTGATGGACAGGGAAGACTGGTGTGCTGCAGTCCATGGGGTTGCAAAGAGTTGGACATGACTGAGCAACTGAACTGAACCTGGAGATGGAGCTGAATCCTAAATTTGCCAAGTTTCAAAGTATTTGTCTTGTAACATTGATACCTCAAGATGCCTTCAATAAAATCATTTTTCTCTTAAGTCATTCAGACTTTCTAGTTTGCAACCAAGAAAGTCTTAGCTAAGGAAAAACAAAAAACGTTAGAAAAGGGGGACACATCTACACAGCAAAAATAAAACAAATTCCACATAAAGTGAAAATACCTTTGGCCAGAAAATACATAAATACACACAATGTTTGTTAACTCATGTATTTCCTCCTTTTAAAGGTGTTACATAAAATGCTGGAGGCTAAGAGCCATGTTTTCTTTTATGTTCTGCAAATCATCATAGATTGCTGCAGAGCTAAACATTGAATAAAAAAAACTAGAAAAAGCATAACTGTACAATAATATAAATCATAAAGTTGCATCCTTAGAAACCCACCCCCTCTGGGAACAGTTTATATATGCACTCATGTAAATAAAACGTCTTTTTTTCCCCAAGTAATACTTCACCACTACTTTATTTCCTGGTTGCGATTTGCATTGTAAGGTATTATGAATTCACCTCGCTCATAGCCAAGAATTTTATATATTGCATGAAGTGCTGAAAAGCAGTGTACCATGGAAGGGAGGGGAGAAAAACAGCTACACAAACTAGAGATTACATCCTATATAAATACTTTTCCTGTTGCCATCTGGTGGTTCACGTATTAAATCAACATGATGCTCATTGTACAGCAGGCTTGGTCCACAAAATCAAAACCTCCTATTCTTATTGCATCACATTTAACACCTAGAGGGAAGATGAGATAAAACTGACCTTCAACCACAAATATACACAAAATGAAGGCTCACACTAAAGAGAAAAACCCATAGATACCTGTGGATGTCACATACAAACAGGTTATACCCATGTGATATAAGCTATGTTCTCTCTCCTCACACAAACTCTAACTTTCTCAGCTAGCCTCCTTGGGTTGGTAAAATTCTTAATAACAGCACTCTGAGTAGCCATATTCCTCTTTCAATTGCCATAGTCATTTCTTAGTTACCTTCCTATATTCTTTCTCTCAGAAAGATCATTCATCTTCAAAAAATCAAGCTTACATCTTTGAGAGCTTCCAAGCCTCTCACAATAAAGAATCATGTCTAGAATACAGAAGAGAGTTCTAGAAGAGAGAAAAGGCAACAAAACACTATATCAAAGGCTAAGTTTATCTGGGTGATAATACGGGCCGAGGAGTCTAGCCCATTCTCATTAGCCCACATTCCCAAAGTGACAGACACACACACACACATCCCAGAAACACTGCAGAAACTACAGACTTGGCCCATGTTCAACAAGCTAGTCTCCAAATATCAGTACATTAGAAGATTTATCCAACTGACATTCATTATTAAGAAACTAGATTTAATTGATAGCTGTTATCTTTACTAGACGTTGTCTGTATACCAACAGCATGCCAGCTAAGCCTGTTAAAGTGAAAAATAATTATTGTGAATTTTGGGAACCATTTGATTTCCTGAAAGTCCCTAATGAAGATAGCCAACACAGCACAAGGTAGC
Organism: Aepyceros melampus; assembly: GCA_006408695.1. Taxonomy (NCBI): domain Eukaryota; kingdom Metazoa; phylum Chordata; class Mammalia; order Artiodactyla; family Bovidae; genus Aepyceros; species Aepyceros melampus. The sequence continues at coordinate 222,875 of SJXQ01002342.1, forward strand.
ACCCAGAAACAGCACCCACTAATCTCATCAATTACTGACGGCCACTCTCCAGTAAACAGAAACGCTGTCATGTCACTATTTCATCTCTCTTAAATTTTCTCACTGCATTAATTACCTCCTAGATTTCAATTAGTCTTGCCCTTTTTTTCTTCCAGCCATTTAAATAAATAAGCATCTACATTTTAAAGAAATTTATTCCTCCAAACTTCAGGTCTTCATTGATAAATTGCGGGGCTAATTCATTTTAGAGAACCTAAAATTTTAGGCATGAACCACTTTCAAGCTAGAGTAAATATATCATGTGTAAGATGGCAGCACCTAAGGAGAAATATTATATTGCATCCTAGCTGTCTTCAACATTGTAAACACCACAGCAAAAGCAAAATGAAGAGAATTGGGTCCTAAGAGCTAAGACCTATGGAGTTATAGAATCCCCAGACAGAAGACACAGAAGCTTGGTAAAAGGCAGAAAAGTTGTGACAAAATACAAATAAAGAAATCATGGCAGAACAATTCTGAAAATGTAGTTTAACCTCCAACTTTTACAGGTGAGAAAAAAATCAATTCAGACACTAACAGACCTGCTAATATGATGTTAGTTACAGAATGAAATAAAAACCAGGTCTATTAACCCTTATTCCAATGCCTTTTGCATTCGCCATATCCTTTTTTCTAGGAAAGCTTTATAAAATGTTCTCATTCCCACAATACCTACAGGAGACCCTGCGGACAGGGAGCCTGAAGCCAGACCAAGGCAATGAGTCTGTCTTCAGAGCGGCCTGTCAGGGGGTCAGACCACCTCAAGGCCAGAAGGGCAAACAAAGCGCTTCTGGAAGCACGGCTCCCACCCATCTTTAACTCTGTCTGTATCTGGATACGCTAAGAGTAGTATCCAAAGCTGTAAGGTTAGTAACAATGTGTTTCTCCAGAACGGGTCTCAGGTATGGGATCGGTAACTGGCAAGTGGTAGTTATCAAACTATGAGAGACTTTGCTATTTTAGGGAATCATTAAAAAAACACAAGACTAATTTCTATGCACTGCTACAAAAGAATGACATGAGAGGCCATCACTGCAGCCCCATGTGACAAAATAAGGCACAAATGTTTATATTAAAGGAGATTATTGTTTTATTTTTTAAATAAATTTTTGTTTTAAATAATATTTTAATTAGTTTAAAATAAATTTAAATTTATTTAATAAAATAATTTTTTAAATTAATATTTTAAAATAAAAATAAAAGCTCTGTTTTATTAAAAGATTTATGAACTGAGGGTAAATTTTAAGAAAATACCTCATGGAAATGAGGAAGTCAAATTACTAATTAGAATGAAAGAGACTGTATATGTATTAAAATGCTCTGTTACATTAGGTAAAAAACAGTGACTGCTTACCCCAAGTCTTAGCCAGATCATAAACTTATATCGAGAGCTTTACTTTTTTTTTTTTTTAGATAATTGTACTTTAATTCCTCTTTGCACTATACCTTTCAACCTGATTTTCATTCCCCATGCTCACCTGACTCAGCTGCTATGGATCTGGACTTAAAGAGTCTACTTTGAAAGCTACTGCTTCCCTCGCCTCTTACAGGAACTTACGTCATGACCCAGTCACGACCCAGGTTCTGAGTTTCACTCCACCTCAGTCTCTAGACATGCTCACCAGACACTACTGGCCTCTGACCTCAGGGACCCCTGGAAGAAGGCACTCCCTTCCCCCGCCAAGTTCCCCCAACGAAACAACACAAGGACTCAGGATGGACAGAATATGAAGGCAGCTAACTAGCAGGCAGAATTTTGGAGAAGGCAATGAAAACCCACTCCAGTACTCTTGCCTGGAAAATACCATGGACAGAAGAGCCTGGAAGGCTGCAGTCCATGGGGTTGCTAAGAGTTGGACACGACTGAGTGACTTCACTTTCACTTCTCACTTTCACAAACTGGAGAAGGAAATGGCAACCCACTCCAGTGTTCTTGCCTGGAGAATCCCAGGGACGCAGGAGCCTGGTGGGCTGCCGTCTCTGGGGTCGCATAGAGTCGGACACGACTGAAGTGACTTAGCAGCAGCAGTAGGTAGAATTTAGAGGGCTTCCCAGGTGGCCCCGGTGGTAAAGAATCCTCCTGCCAGTGCAGGAGATGAGGGTTTGATCCCTGGGTCGGGAAGATCCCCTGGAGAAGGCAATGGCAACCCACTCCAGTATTCTTGCCTGGAGAATCCCACGGCGGAGGAGCCTGGCGGGCTACAGTTCATGGAGTCTCAGAAAGCCGGATGTGAGTGAGCACACACACACAGGTAGGACTAAACTACAATATCCTGTTTGGCTCCACTCCACCACCCACTGAGCTTTCCAGAGTGACTTTGATTTACTCCAATATTGGGTGACACAAAACACTTTCTGGTTACATATAATCCCAATATGCAGCTAAACTGCGCTGGGGTTAGATACAATGCCTGCTAACAAAAGAGCAGCACCTCACAAGCCCCACCTCTCTGTTTCCATTTGAGGAGCTCAAATACATGGACTTGAGGGAGCATTTTCTAAGTGTCACTCAAAGAAATGGTTAGTATGCTCCTAGTGGTCAATTTGGGTGGCTTTCAAATCTGCCAATGGACTGTCACAATCCCATTCTCAACTGTAATTTGGCATTTACATTATGAGAAAAAAAAGTCTTCAAAAAGAAAAGGCAAAACGGCAAGTCATTTTACTATAGGAGAGGAACAGGTGTGCGCAGAGGGCGATGCCTCCTCTTCTGTTTCCCAGGCTGGTTAATGCAGGTTCATTGTTCTATGGGAACAGTAAATAAGGTAACCTGAACCCTGAGGTCCTGTAACTCAGTACAGGGTTTGGAAAGCATCAGCCGCCATCTTCCCTCTGGTCTTGATCAGACTGCTCCCCGCTCCTGCCCCCTCCCCCATAAAGCCACAGGGTGCGCAGGAGACACCCCAGTCCACTGGTTATGCACAGAAACTGGATCAGGCAATCTGCCTTCCAATCTGGTTCTACCCGTAGCCCTGAGACCCTAAGCAAATTAGTTAACAGCTCAGCACCTCAGTTTCCTCATAAGCAAAATGAGTACAAAATGCTGCCTGACTCTCCGGGGCTGTTGTGAAGAGTAAATGAGCCCACGCGTAAAGCACATCGTGCCTGGCGCATAATAAGGGCTCAGGAAGGGTGAGGCACAGGTGGCCCTTCGTAACACTGCACGGAGGGTGATAATCGCTTATTATTAGATTTACAGGATGGTACCAACCAGGTGGCCAGTTGCCATCTGTTAAACATGCCATGGGCTAATAAGATGCACCTGAACGCAACTAAGTGTGGCACCATGAAGACTCTCTGGTGAAGCTAGCAGCCTGGAACTCAAGTTCCACGTGAGACTCAAATCACAAACATGTGAGGAGAAGTGGGTGTGGGAGTAAGAGGAACAGGGGAGACACACCACTCTGGGAGGATGGGAAGCAAGGAGGGCCCAAGACGAAGGCAGATCTGTATTGGACCAATTCAGCTCTGTTCTGAGATTTCTTCAGCAAGCCAGGGGCAGAGCAGACCTTACTCAAGGCTGAGATTTGCCCAAGAAAAGGGATCCACATAGGAGGCCAGGTCACAGCAAGTCAGGGTAAGGATGACAGAGAACTGGGCATGATGATGAGACTGGCCTACAAGGATAAAACCACAACACAAAGACACAAGAAGTCACCTGCGGAGTCTTTAAATGCACACATTCCTCTCCAAAGACCTGCTGGTTGGAGGTAGAGCCCAGAGAGACAAGGGTATTTTTAAATTGTACTGGTGATTCTGATGCAAAGCCCAGACTAGCACAAAGCAGGAACTTGACAATGTCGGTAGGAATAAATAGAATGAGTGACTCAAAAGCTAATTAAGTCTGGAAGACATTTCAAAGTTTAAGATCATGAACATGGAACAAGTGAAAATCAGCTGAAAGTGTAGAAAGCTCACTGGAATTGTGGCTGGTCCAGCAAGGGGGCGCACAGTCTACAGAACCACAAGACCAGCCAGAAACAAGGTTAAAGGAAAAATCAAGTGATCATAGATTTTAAAAAAAAATTAAAACAGTGGTTCTCAAACTTGACTGAGCACTGGAACCACTTGAGTTTTTAAATCTCCGCATGCTCACGTCAAACCAAAAGCCAATTAAAACATTCTGGGAATGAGGGTCAGCCTTCCGTATAGTTTAGAGCTCGCAGGTGATTTGGACATGCAAACACATCTGAGAAACACGGGGAGTCAATAGGTGATGGGATGAGACAAACTAAGCAAGCCGAGAGAGTGGTTCTCAAACTCTGAAGGCATCATCAGGGACACCCGGAGCCAAGTTCACCCCTTCAATGTGACTCACTGAAGAACAGAAAGAGCTGGCCCTCTCTGCCGCTGCGGCTGCTAAGTCGCGTCAGTCGTGTCCACCTCTGCACGACCCCACAGACGGCAGCCCACCAGGCTCCCCCGTCCCTGGGCCCTCTCTAGGTTCACGCAATTCTCCAGGTAATTCTGATACACACCCAGCTGGAGAGCCATGAGTCCAGGGGGCTGGAAATAACTCCAAAGGAGAAACTAAGAACTGTGAACCACCCCAGGCAGTAACTGAGAGTGCATCCCGACCCTTCTCCTCTCGATGAACACAACCTTAACACAGGCTGTACTGAGCATGATCAGAATCAGTAAGCCTGCAATGGTCCATCAGGAAAGCTAAGACACCACAGACTTCACACAAACGACACCTATGGCCCTGCCATCCTCCGCCTCAGAAAGCACCCTTTTTCAACACTCAAGTGTGGCTCCCTAGTGGACAACATTCGGAAAGCATGCATTGCCACCTGCCTGGGAGAACTGAAAAGACTTGGCTCTTTAGCAATGGAGAAAAGTCCCGAACACCCACCAGTAAGCAGACTATGTAATTCAAATTATCATTACTGTGTAGAAAGAAACTCCAGGACTATTAAAAAGTTACATTTAGAAGACCTGAACTTGGTGTTTCCCTTAATGGTCAATTACGCACTCTGCTTAAAACTTGGGTTGTGAAACTATGTAACTTTTACTAGTCCATATGGCCCTTGTTTTCTCCCAAGGTAGCATGGCCAAGCCTAGCCACATGAAAGGCCATTAGAAGGAAACAGTTAAAGAGAAATTAGGAATCACTTCACCTAGCTACATAGTAATATAGTACTTTTGGCTGGGTCTAACCTAGTGGTAAGTGTTCCATTTAGAATGTTACATTTTATCTGATAAGATTCAAGAGAATACATTCCCCATGCATATGGCCAACTCATCATCCATCAGAAATCTATAGCAGCCCCAGAATTTTCATTTTCAAGATACATGAGCTTTTGTCAAATGGTGACATCTCCCCTGTAATATGAATTTTCAATATGATATAAAAAATGATGGATATATTACACATTTCACAGAGCACGGAGAACAGAAACCTGTCAATGAATTTAAAATTTGTGACAACCTATTTGAAATTTTACACTAAAAGGTCTGTACACTTTATAAACCATGTAAATGTAAAATGGGAAATAGGTACCCCCCCTCCTTTTTCTTTTTACTGGCAATGAGGAATAAAATACTCCTCCCTAACAAAGTTTGTCTTAGTACTTCAAGTTCATTTCACTAACATTACAATTGTAAAAAGCAACACACTGACAGCCTTCAAACTGATAAAAACTTAAAATACATAGATTTCAAAACAAAGCCAGATTTTTCCACTCTGAACTTGTACACAAATCTTTACATGGATTAAGGTTCAGAGCTTACTGTAAAGTGCAAGTCACTGTTGGGGGGGGGGGACAAAAAAGGAAAACTTAATAAACACCCTTTCTATCTTAAAGGTCATCCCTAACTGATTTAGCTTTCCTCATTTGAACCTGGCTTCTCTGGCAATCTCCAGATTCCATTTTACAAAACGACTTAATAAATGCTTTTCTACCGAAGTCAGTCATTAAGCAAAAAAGCACAAACAAGCGAAACGAAAATTTTCCAAGTAATGGAGGAGAGTTAAATTAACCAGAAATGTGGCAATTTGTTTCCATGTAGCAAAACACCAGAGCGGGCACTTAGGAAAGCCTTGGGGAGAGGGAGGGGAGGACCTCAGTGCAGATCAATCAGGTTAACATTCACGGGAGAAGGATGAGTTATCTGCTGTTTCGCGATCGGATGAGATAGTTTTGAGATCAGACCTTTGAGATGCGATTCCATTTAAACCATCATCCGTCGCTACACACACATCACCTTCTCTGCACACGGAACACGGCTAATTTAAGTTCAGTGCTCGCATCTGCCGTCCACCTGCCTCCGCGACGCCGAGGACCACCGAAGCCAAGCCCCTGGAGCCGCCCGCGGCCCCGTGACAGCCCGCACCGCGAGGGCGCGTGCAGCCAGGTACCTCCGCCTCCCGCGTCCCCCTCCATCCTCCCCAGACCTGCGAACTTCAGCGGGCAGG
>SJXQ01002342.1:236696-257475 GCA_006408695.1 Aepyceros melampus
GTTGAAGCAAGTTAAGGAAGATGCGGTTGATATTTTCTGTTTGTTTATCTATCCTCTCTCTCTTCATCACTCTCTTCCACGGGGGACCTTAGTTATTTTAGGCATTGAAAGAGGAAGGGAGTTGGCAGACTTTGAGAAGTTTTGAGATATTTACTTTAGAGGAAGGGAGAGACTTTAACACCAGATTCAAATAGACATCTCCCACCTGGTTTTCACGTGCTCATGTTGGCACTCAGGTGCTTCAGCGTGTCCGACTCTTTGCGACCCCATGGACCGTAGCCCGCCAGGCTCCTCTGTCCATGGGATTCTCCAGGCAAGAACACTGGAGTGGGCTGCCATTTCCTCCTCCGGGGATCTTCCCCACTCGAGGATCAAACCTGCGTCTTTTGCGGTTCCTGCATGGCAGGCAGATTCTTTACCGCTGAGCCACCAGGGAAACTCAGTTTTCACAGAAGCATGATATTTAATCCTTACAGCAATCTCTGATAGGAAATGTGTTTCTGCACGTCACTGAGGTTCCATGAGCTTCCATCACATGTCCAGGGTGCCCAGCCAACAAGCGGGGTAATAACCTCTGTCCTGCTGCTGTCTCCTGCTGTGGAGGCAGGCAAGGCAAAATACTGTACAGACAGCATCATGAAAACTGATCAGAGGGGACTTTAAAGGGCATCCTGTTTAAAGGGGGAACTTTTAAGTCAAACACAAGAAAGCTCTAAATTCCCTTTGGGAACAAGGTGTGGAAGTGATGGGATCTCAGAGCTGAAAGGGAGAGTCGGAACGGATCTTAATGCCTATTAAGTCCAGTCGTCTGCTGGAGGCACTCAACTCCTCTTTGTCAGCCCTCAAGATCATTCTATTTGGAGAAAGCTCTGGTTACGACCAAGGTCTCACTTGCCCTGAATTGTAACCGGCCTCTCTGCCACATCCATCCGCTGGTCCTTGGATGCACTCAGGAGCTTAGGCAAGCATCACTGCCTCCTGTCTCCAGTGCCCCCAGGGCTGTGTGGTTCACTGGGAAAAAATAAACCCTTGTTTGAAAGTAAATAGTGGAAGGAGCTGTAGACTGAAGATTGTGAAAGCTGGAGAATAATCTAGTGCCATCATTTGCCCGTGGAACAACTGTGAATATTCCACTGTCCCTTCAGTGTCATCATCCCAAAACGTGGTATAAAAAAAGAATCACTTTACTCTGCTCACAGGTTCTGAGGGTCAGGGATTTAATCAGGGTGCAGCCAGAAAAGGACTGGGGACTGGAATCATCTGGAATTCCTCACTGATGTCTGTCTGGTGCCCGCGTTGGGACCACTTGCAGGCTGGGCTGGACTGCAGCTGTTAATGAGACTGCATTTGCGCAGCTCCTCCATATGACTTGGGGTTCCACACAACATGGCAGCTGAGTTCAAGAGGGAACATCTGGGAGTGAGTGTCTGGAACCTGCCTGACCTCACGTGACCTCGCCTTGGAAGGAATGCACCATCACTTTGTCTACCGGTTGAGACTGGCCCATATTCAAGAAGAGGGAGAATTAGATGCTATCTCTTGACTGGGCTGGAGGTAACGGGGAGGCCAAGTCACCTTGCAGAGAGCAGGCAAGTTGCGAAATACCGTTGTAGCCATCTTGAAAAATACAGTCTCCCAGAGACAATCCCTGTGGATTCAAGGAAATATTGGGTCGGCCAAAAAGTTAGTTCAGGTTTACCCTACCATCTTACAGGAAAACCCCACGGAGCTTTTTGGCCAACCCAGTACTGGGAAGAAGAGTACTTTGCAGGGTCCAGGAGTCCTGCTTAGCGACCCAGGGTTCAGATTAGAAATACACAGCCCTCCACACCAGCCACTCCTTCAACGAGGTATCATGTGTCCCATCCCCAGAGTCATGTGCAAAACCTAACTAATACCAGTGCCTTAGAGTGGGGCCGCACTTGGAGAGCGGCTTTCAAAGAGGTGACGTGACTTACCATGCGGCCGTTAGGGAGGCTCTAATCCATTCTGACTGGTGTGCTTGTAAGAAGTGGAAATTTGGGCACACGGGAACACCAGGATGCCCACACAGAGGAAGGCTCCGCGAAGAGGTGGCAAAGCAGGCGGCCATCCATAAGCCAGAGGGACTTCAGGAGGAACCTGCCAATGCGTGGACGCAGGTCCCTGGCCTCCAGAACAGTGTGAAAGCTCAATTCTGTTGCCTAAGCCACCCAACCTGGAATCTGCCAGGGCAGCCCTAGCAAACGGATACAGTGAGTGACTCGCGGTCACGGTTATGGGCACGGTCATTGCTGCCCACCCGTGCTCTTGGCACCCCAGCCTCAAGTAGAGCATTTATTATGTGTTTTTACCTTTCACTCTCCTGTGCTCTATTCAATTAGGAAGTGAAGCTGAGAGCTGATGGACTCCATCATTCTGAGAAGTTATTAAATGAAAAGAGGTGCATGACTGCAGGGCCACAGAGACTGTGGGAAGGGCTCTGGTGACACACGTATATGAAAAGCTTTAAAAGAATTCATATTCTTTGGCCCAAGATTACATTCCAATAAATATCTCTTTAAAATAATTGAAAATGCAAAGATTCATGTGCAAGAATGCTTATCTTGGCATTGTTTGTGATAGGAAAAAAAATCAGAAGCCACCTAAATGTCTAAAAGTAGAAATTATTATACATCATGGTTTATCTGCTTCATGGACTACTGCAAATTTATTACATCTGTATTTTCAAAGAATATTTAATGACCTAGGAAAATGATCAGGATAAGTGGGAGAAGTTGTCTATACCATTTTTCTTTTTTAAAAAATAATATGGAATACATGGGTATATTTTGGATGGATGGATGGCTATAAAGATGGATAAATATTAAAAAACAATTGGAAGAAAACGCACCAAAATAGTAATGGTGATCGCTCCTGTATAGGATTATCGGTGACATTTTCATTAAAAAATTTAAGAATTCTAGACTGAATACATTTCAGTTTATAATAAATAGTGAGTAAACAAAAATAAGTTATGTTTTACCGTGGAGGTGGTAGCAGCCGCTCTCTCCTCCCACCTGGGCAGCAAAGAGCATCTGTCCGACTGGTACTGGGAGGCGTTTGGAGTTTCCAGTAATGCTGCGTCTCCCTACCTCTGCTTCTTTTGACTTCAACTTCCTCCCTTCCCAGCCCGCTCTGTCGTCTCAGAGCGCCGGGCTGGGCTGCTGTGCGCGATGGGCTGCAGGGACCCGCTCGCTGCCTACGTTACACACGGCAGTGTGTGTGTCGAGGCTGCTCTCTCAGTTCCTTTTCCTCTCAAAAAGCATTACAACTGAGTCAGCCTCCTGGCCCGCTGGCTCCGTTCTGGGGCCAACCGTGGCTCCAAAGAACACGTGGTGGGAGGACCAAGAATCACAGGATTTGAGAGGTGGAAGGGGCCTCTGAAACCAACTCGTGCAACACAGTTATTTATCCTGCTGTCGGCTCGACAAGCAAGCAGAGCGCGGCAGAACACCCCAGTCTGCCATAATAAGCCATTGTGAGTCTCTCGGCCTTGAGGTTGTCTGCGTCATTTCCCAAGCTACTTGAATTTTCAAGTGTACCATTTCCACAAATCTGCTACCCACCGGGGGAAGCACTGGACGGGGAGGACGTGGTTTCACAGCAGCACGTGTGAGAGGAGGCTCCCGGCTGGGCCCTGGCTGCCTCTGAGCTGTGGGGCCCTGCAGCTCGCGGTGGTGAGCGTGGTGCAAGGAGAGTGGGTCTCGCTGGCCAGAGCTGGAGCCACGCGCTCCGTTCTTGGTGGTGCAGCTGAAGAGGGAGAGTCACAAGCCAGACGCCCAAGTGCCAAGTGAGAAGGCTGGCAGAGCAAAGGGCTTGGAGACAAAGGGGGGGTGGGGGGACTCCCGTGGTTCTGCTGGCTTTTTATTTTTTTATTGGATTTAGAAAAAAAAAAAAAAAACACCTTATTTGGTTTGCGGGGGTGTGGTGGTGGTTTTGTTTGTTGTGCTCTGCAGCCTGTGAGATGTTAGTCCCCTCACCAGGGATCGAACCTGTGCCTCTTGCATTAGAAAGTGTGGAGCCTCAAACACCGGACTGCCAGGGAAGTCCCATCTGGCAGCTCTTTTTAAATATCCAACTGTGTGGGCAAGTTATTAGAGATTATTTTAGCACCAGTGGGGGGGAGGGGCCCTATCAACCCCAAATACTCATTGGAAGGACTGACGCTGAAGCTCCAGTACTTTGGCCACCTGATGCAAAGAGCTGACTCATTGGAAACGACCCTGATGATGGGAAAGATTGAGGGCAGGAGGAAACGGGGCAACAGAGGATGAGAGGGCTGGATGGCATCACTGACTCAATGGACACGAGTTGAGCAAACTCTGGGAGATGGTGAAGGACAGGGAAGCCTGGCATGCTGCCGTCCATGGAGTCGCAAAGAGTCGGACACGACTGATCGACTGGACAAGGGACTCACAGGAGGTGGTCCTCTCTGTGGAAGGCAGTCCAGCATTCAAAGTCATAGCTGCAAAAGGAGAATGTAGAAAGTTAAAAGGAGCACCCAGCAAGGAGGGGCGAGGGCGTGAGGGGAGAGCAGTGAGAGAGAGGCATCCCGTGAAGCAGCGGGACCGCGCAACGTCGTCTAGTGACCTGGTGCCCTTCCCAGGAAGATCCAGTATTCTATTTGTGTCTTGCCTGACATGTTCCAGCAAAAGTGCATGGTGCCTGCCCGACCCCTTCCCTGGGTCCCCGGCTGACAGCACCATGTTGCTCCTCCCTGGATGCATTACCCGGGTTTGCCCCAGTGAAGCTCATTCACCACTTTCCTGCCCAGGCGCTAAGCCTTGAAGACCTCCCACCATTCATCTCCGTTGCCCTGACGTACCACCACCCAGGAAGGTCCAAGGCCATGTGCCGAGTCGCTGACTTCACTGGGCAGTCTTCTTCCAGGCTGTTTGCAAAAGCATCACAAGGGACCGTTTCCAGGGCTCCTTGTGGGGGTCCCGCCAGTTGAACTGCTCCTGCCAGAGTTGCCTCTTCATTACTGTTCTTTTCTCCCTGTCTCTAAGTCATTTTCTCATTCATTAAAAAAAAAAAAAAACCACCACACTGCCCACCCCATCCTGTGCTAACTAAAGGTTTAAAAGTAGATGTTGGGGGCAGAACCATGTCAAGGGCTCTTGAGGAAATCTAAAATACTCTTTCCATGTGTTTCCTTTTCTGCTCATTTACTCCCTAACAGAGATGTCATCAGCTCAATTTCCTGCACCAAAATGATGACACTCTTTTCCCAGAATCTCTCATCTCCTCTGGTTGCTGTTTGACGATCATTACTATTTATAAGTGAGACACCATCTTACCCTGAGCAGAAGTGACATTCCCTTTGCTGTCCTCAAGTCCCCTCCTTGATATTTTAACAAATAACCTTTACCCTTGTCATGCAGATCCATGGGGTTCTCAATATGAAAATGATCGGAAAGATCCAGGAGCTGCCCCGGCTGGTGAGAGCAGGTGCACAGAGGCCAAGTGTGGGAGCCCCGAGGAGGAGGGGTTGGGGTGTGAACTCTGGGTTGTTTGGTTTGCATATGAAAGGCACGCTAATGGCCGAGTTGTTTGCCATCTCTAGAAACTGGTGAGCCAGCCTCAAGAGAACATCCCTCCAGGGTCTGCAAGTTCCCAAGATAGCAAAGCGTCAAAAGTACAGAATAAGAAAATACGATGAACACACATCGTTCTCATTAGTATCACTCAGGGGGCTTGAGAAGCACACCCCAGGCCAACTAAGTCAGCCTTTGGGGGTAACCGGTGAGTCATCTGCACCTCACACCAGTTCCCCAGAAATAAACAAGGAGAGGGCTTCCCAGGCGGCTCAGCTGTAAAGTGCCCACCTGCCAATGCAGGAGAGGCGAGTTCAATCCCGGGGTCCGGAAGAGCCTCTGGAGGAGGAAATAGCTACCCACTCCAGTATTCTTGCCTGGGAAATCCCATGGAAGGAGAGCCTGGCAGGCTACAGTCCACAGGGTCACAGAAGAGTCAGACGTGATTTAGGGACTAAACAGCAGACAAAGAGGAAGGAGCACCGGAGGAGGCCCTGGCCTGGCCGGCCCCGGCTGGGAGATCCGGGTCAGGCCGCCGTCCCTCCACGAGCCGTGCTTTCCTCCTCTAGGAAGTGAGGAGTCTCTTTCAGGCCCCATGGTAGAGGAGAATCCAGAACCTGTAAATACTCTGTAGTTACAACAAGTTCCACAAATACTGTTCTTATTGTTTTGCCAATGTCTTATCCCGAGAGCTTTTGGGATCGTCTCAGAAGCAGGGCTCTTGACGACGTTTTCATCTTCTCGTGGCACACATTTTTCTCTGTCTTGTCTGATGATCACTTGTGTGCTTGGGTCTTCCTTCCCTGAGACACTGGGAGCCCTTAAGAGCCGTCAGTGGCTCTTCATGTTTTGTCCTTGGTCCTTACACGGCGCCTGGAACACTGGCTCCCAGTAGCATTTGTAGAATGAACGCCAAGAGGCCTAGGTCTGTAGCGGATCCATAAATACAGGTTGTATTGAATCCTTCTCTATCCTTCCCCAGGCCCTAAGCCCAGAAAAGTACCCTGCAGACACTCTACTTTGCTTAACGATGGCATTTGATGACTTAAAAGGCCAAGGACTCTCTGAATTGCTAGCCGTCTGATGTCTAAAGGAAAATGGCTTGTTCCTTCTGAAAGACTGTCCAGTTAACAAGGGGTTGTGATTACAGCAATGAGGATGCTTCCTTTTTTTTTTTTTAAATAATTGTCTTCATTTGTTTCTGGCTGTGCAGGGTCTTTGTTGCGATGCAGGCTTCTCTAGTTGCAGAGAGCAGGGGCGACTCCAGCTGCAGTTCGCGGGCTTCTCTTGTGGAATACGGGCTCTAGGGTGTGCAGGCTGCAGCAGCCGCAGCACGCAGGCCTAGCAGCTCTGTGGCAGGTGGGATCTTCCCAGACCAGGGATCGAACCCATGTCTCCTGCACTGACAAGTGGATTCTTTACCACTGAGCCACCAGGGAAGCCTGGGAATCTTTATTTGACCAAAGGACATTTGCTGAGTTATTATTAGGTACCTGAAACAATTTGAGGGTTAGGGTTAGGGAATAAGACACAGCCCCTGTCCTCAAGGAATTTATAGCTTAGAGTAGGACACTCGCAGAGAAACAATTAATTATAATACAAATGATTCTCTAGCTTTCACAGCTCAACTCACATCGGCTCTATTACAAGAGCCTTAAGAGTTCTTTCGCTAGATTCTCCAAACTTAAAATAAGATGGGAGGAAGCCAGAGAGTGATAAAGATTGATGAGGCTTCTGTTCTAGAGGCCAGGAGGAAAGCCTTGTAGCCTTCATAAAAAAAAAAATAAATGGAATAGACAGAAGCTGACCCACTGAATAAGACATTACACAGGCAGAGAGTGACAGATAAACAAAGCCAGATTACATACCCTGATGCCAGGAGCCTAAATAATAGGCTGGCTCACATGGATCCTTGGCAGCAAATGGAGATCTTAACATGGCTGGCATCTTGGAGACCTGGTGGCAGGGATGCAATTGATGAGACGGGCTTTGAGGCCAAAAATGATACAAGAAGGAGAAAGACAGCAGATGGAAGGAGAAAAGCTGCTTGCAGAAGGATGACGCAGGTAGCAGCGGGGCCCCTGGCCTCACCTGGCAAGGATGTGCTAGGGAACCCCAGGAGGTGGAGATTCCATCTCAGTAATAAAAAACGCGGGCGGGACACTCACCACCTCCATACTGCCGTGCCCTGGATGGGGGCGACCAAGATGAGAGAGGAACATTAACAGCGTTAGCGAAAAGGCCAGCTTAGACCTGCTATTGATGGAAAGCTTTCACTACCCCGCATCGGAAGCCAAATATCTTATTGAGCAGCAAGTAAAGGTCAGTGGCTTTTGTTTTTTCTTGGAAAAAATTCAAATTCACAGCCACGGTGAAAGACTACTACAATGAATGCACATAGAGCTTTCTGCTGGGTTCATCTGTGTTAACTCTCTCTCTCCCTTCCTCCTTCCCTCTTCTCCTCTCTCTCCCTCCTAGCATCATCTCTGTCTCTCTCCTTGAGGAACTATTCCTATCATCCTCCCCCCAATCACTTCATCATGCATCTCTTGAAAATAAAGACATTTTGGGGTCATTTTTCCCCCGGTGGTCTAGTCGCTAAGATGCTGTACTTCCAGTGCAGGGGGACATGGGTGCAAACCCTGATCAGGGAACTAAGATCCCACATGCCTCACAGTCGGAAAAAAAAAAAAAAGATAAGAGTTTTAAAAAAAATTTTTAATAAACACATTGTCCTATTTTTTTTTACATGGAATGTCTCATTTAATCCTCTCCGCCACCCTGTACAGGAGGTATTCCTGTCCGTGGTGATCATGTTAGATCACTTCCAAATCACAGAACAAATTCGTGGTCTGGGGGAAAGGCAGAGAACACATACGCAAGAATTAGTTTGCCTACTGACCTGCTCCATTTAGAAAGATAATGCAGATAATACAGTCAAAAGTGGGCTTCCTGAAAACACGAAGGGAGCTTAAAAGGAGCGAGTAGCTCCATAAAAGCCAGAGCACTGTTTCAAACCAACTTACAGGATGAAAAAATGCTCCAATGCAGGAAAACACGTGCTCTAAGCTGGTCAGTTTCCTTGAGGTCAAATCACTTTTACCTCTTCGAGGCTCAGTTTTCTTGTTTTCAAAATGGGCCAGTACCTCCCAGAGCAGAGGCTGATCCCAGGCTTTATGGATCTGAAGCTTACTCAATCTGGGATAAGGAAAAAAAAAAAGTATTAATCAAATCAGGAGCAAGTGAGTATTTATTTGGAATGAGAAAAGAAGTCATCACAAATTTGTAAAATTCGACAAGTGCCACATGCAGCACAGAACCCAGGCCTTGGAGAGGAGCCCACGTGAGCGAGGGATCTTGAAGGCTGAGCTTCATCAGTATCCTAGAAAGTATTCCTGGACCCTGCGGTCAGTCTCCATTGCTCCCTGAGATGCCCACGAGCCCAGCCTTCGGAAGGTATTCCAAATCTGCCCAGCCTCACCACACCCCTCCCCCAGCCCTCCCTCCTTGGACCAAGGCTTCCTCATCCCCCACCTGGACCGTAACAGCTGGTTTCCCAGTTTCCATTCTAGACTCTATGTAGCTTCCAGAAATATTTCTTTTTAAAAAATAAAAGCTTACCCACTTGGCTGCGTCGGGTCTCAGCTGCAGCCCGCGGGATCTTTCACTGTGGTGCACGGATTCTCTGACGGTCATGTGTGCTCGAGAGTGTAGGGGCTGCAGTCGCTGCTGCATGCAGGCTTAGCTGCTCTGTGGCATGTGGGATCTTTGACCAGGGATTGAACCCTCATCCCCTGCGTTGCAAGGCAGATTCTTAACCACTGGACCACGGGGGACGTCCCAAAAGATCCTTCTTAAAGGTCATTCAGTCCATGTCCCTGCCTGGGTCCCCCTACCATGGAGCCCAGAACACGCAGGACGGCCCTGTCTGATATGCCAGCCACTAGCCACATGGGGCCACTGGGCACTTGAAATGTGGCCCGTGTAACTGAGGAAGTCAGTTTTAAATTTATTTCAATAAAGCAGAAATAGATGTTTTTCTGGAACTCTCTTGCTTTTTCGATGATCCAGCGGATGTTGGCAACTTGATCTCTGGTTCCTCTGCTTTTTCTAAAACCAGCTTACATCAGGGAGTTCACGGTTCATGTATTGCTGAAGCCTGGCTTGGAGAATTTTGAGCATTACTTTACTAGCATGTGAGATGAGTGCAACTGTGCGGTAGTTTGAGCATTCTTCGGCATTGCCTTCCTTTGGGATTGGAATGAAAACTGACCTTTTCCAGTCCTGTGGCCACTGCTGAGCTTTCCAAATTTGCTGGAATATTGAGTGCAGCACTTTCACAGCATCATCTTTCAGGATTTGAAACAGCTCAACTGGAATTCCATCACCTCCACTAGCTTTATTCATAGTGATGCTTCCTAAGCCCCACTTGACTTCGCCTTCTAGAATGTCTGGCTCTAGGTGAGTGATCATACCATTGTGGTTATCTGGGTCATGAAGATCTTTTTTGTAAAATTCTACTGTGTATTCTTGCCACCTCTTCTTGAGAAATCTGTATGCAGCTCAGGAGCAACAGTTAGAACTGGACATGGAATAACAGACTGGTTCCAAATAGGAAAAGGAGTACGTCAAGACTATATATTGTCACCCTGCTTATTTAACTTATATGCAGAGAACATCATGAGAAATGCTGGGCTGGATGAAGCACAAGCTGGAATCAAGATTGCTGGGAGAAATATCAATAACCTCAGATATGCAGATGACTCCACCCTTATGGCAGAAAGTGAAGAAGAACTAAAGTGCTTCTTGATGAAAGTGAAAGAGAGTGGAAAAGTTGTCTTAAAGCTCAACATTCAGAAAACAAAGATCATGGCATCTGGTCCCATCACTTCATGGGAAATAGATCGGAAACAGTGGAAACAGTGGCAGACTATTTTTTTGAGCTCCAAAATCACTGCAGATGGTGATTGCAACCATGAAATTAAAAGATGCTTACTCCTTGGAAGGTAAGTTATGACTAATCTAGACAGCATATTGAAAAACAGAAACATTACTTTACCAACAAAGGTCTGTCTCGTCAAGGCTACAGTTTTTCCAGTAGTCATGTATGGAGGTGAGAGTTGGACTATATAGAAAGCTGAGCACCAAAGATTGATGCTTTTGAACTGTGGTGTTGGAGAAGACTCTTGAGAGTTCCTTGGACTGCAAGGAGATCCAACCAGTCCATCCTAAAGGAGATCAGTCCTGGGTGTTCATTGGAAGGACTGATGTTGAAGCTGAAACTCCAATCCTTTGGCCACCTGATGCAAAGAACTGACTCATTTGAAAAGACCCTGATGCTGGGAAAGATTGAAGGTAGGAGAAGGGGATGACAGAGGATGAGATGGTTGGATGGCATCACTGACTCAATGGACATGGATTTGGGTGAACTCCAAGAGTTGGTGGTGGACAGGGAGGCCTGGTGTGCTGCAGTCCATGGGATTGCAAAGAGTTGGACACGACTGAGCAACGGAACTGAATTAATTTCATAACTGATGGCCAATTCAGTTATTAGGAAAACTTTTCAGCATGTTTTAAACAAGCTGAATATATGCATCTACCTTCTCATTGTAAATGTATGGACTCTAAATACTGATCAAATATTTCTGATAAAAATTCAACACTTGGTCAAGATGTTATGTATTGGGTTGCCCAAAATGTTCATTGGGATTTTTCTATAAGATGTTATGGAAACTCCAAATGAAAATTTTGGCCAACCCAATATAAGGGAAAAATATATAGCAGATTTTTAAAAATACTATGAAAAAAGAATGCCAAAAACTCATTAATTTTTTATATTCATTGCATGTTGATTGTTAATGTTCTGTGTAAGTGTTTAAAAAATATTACAGCGATTTCACCTTTTTTTTAAAAATGTGGTTATAGGAAATTTTCGATTACAGTTGTGGCTTCTGTTTTATTTCTTTGGGTGATTCTGGAGTAAAATTCAGCATTTGTCCTAAATGAACTGGTTCCTGTCTCTCTCTGACCTTATGCCCTAAGACTATCCTCAAGACTGCCAGGTACAATTGTCCAGGTCATGTCCTACACAATGATGGCTTGTGTTAATTAGTCTACCCAGAGCAGGTGCCTTTTTCTAATTAACCTGAAGGTACAGTTCAGTTCAATTCAGTTGCTCAGTCATGTCCGACTCTTTGCAACCCCATGAATGGCGGCACACCAGGCCTCCCTGTCCATCACCAACTCCTGGAGTCCACCCAAACCCATGTCCATTGAGTCAGTGATGCCATCCAGCCATCTCATCCTCTGTCGTCCCCTTTTCCTCCTGCCCCTAATCCCTCCCAGCATCAGAGTCTTTTCCAATGAGTCAACTCTTCCCATGAGGTGGCCAAAGTAGTGGAGTTTCAGCTTTAGCATCATTCCTTCCAAAGAAATCCCAGGGCTGATCTCCTTTAGAAGGGACTGGTTGGATCTCCTTGCAGTCCAAGGGACTCTCAAGAGTCTTCTCCAACACCACAGTTCAAAACCATCAATTCTTTGGCACTCAGCTTTCTTCACAATCCAACTCTCACATCCATACATGACCACAGCAAAAACCATAGCCTTGACTAGATGGACCTTTGATGGCAAAGTAATGTCTCTGCTTTTAAATATGCTATCTAGGTTGGTCATAATTTTTCTTCCAAGGAGTAAATGTCTTTTAATTTCATGGCTGCAGTCACCATCTGCAGTGATTTTGGAAAATAAAGTCTGACACTGTATCCACTGTTTCCCCATCTATTTCCCATGAAATGATAGGACCAGATGCCATGACCTTAGTTTTCTGAATGTTGAGATTTGAGCCAACTTTTTCACCCCCCACTTTCATTTTAATCAAGAGGCTTTTTAGTTCCTCTTCACTTTCTGCCATAAGGATGATGTCATCTGCATATCTGAGGTTATTGATATTTCTCCCAGCAATCTTGATTCCAGCTTGTGCTTTTTCCAGCCCAGCGTTTCTCATGATGTACTCTGCATATACGTTAAATAAGCAGGGTGACAATATACAGCCTTGATGTACTCCTTTTCCTATTTGGAACCAGTCTGTTGTTCCATGTCCAGTTCTAACTGTTGCTTCCTGACCTGCATATAGGTTTCTCAAGAGGCAGGTCAGGTGGTCTGGTATTCCCATCTCTTTCAGAATTTTTCAGTTTATTGTGATCAACACAGTCAAAGGCTTTGGCATAGTCAATAAAGCAGAAATAGATGTTTTTCTGGAACTCTCTTCCTTTTTCCATGATCCAGCAATGTTGGCAATTTGATCTTTGGTTCCTCTGCCTTTTCTAAAACCAGCTTGAACATCTGGAAGTTCATGGTTCACGTATTACTGAAGCCTGGCTTGGAGAATTTTGAGCATTACTTTACTAGCATGTGAGATGAGTGCAGTTGTGCAGTAGTTTGAGCATTCTCTGGCATTGCCTTTCTTTAGGACTGGAATGAAAACTGACCTTTTCCAGTCCTGTGGCCACTGCTGAGTTTTCCAAATTTGCTGGCATATTGAGAGCAGCACTTTCACAGCATCATCTTTCAGGATTTGAAACAGCTCAACTGGAATTCCATCACCTCCACTAGCTTTGTTCGTAGTGATGCTTTCTAAGGCCCACTTGATTCCAGGATGTCTGACTCTAGATGAGTGATCACACCATCGTGATTATCTGGGTCGTGAAGATCTTTTTTGTAAAATTCTCCTGTGTATTCGTGCCACCTCTTCTTAATATCTTCTGCTTCTGTTAGGTCCATACCATTTCTGTCCTTTATTGAGCCCATCTTTGCATGAAATGTTCCCTTGGTATCTCTAATTTTCTTGAAGAGATCTCTAATCTTTCCCATTCTGTTCTTTCCCTTTATTTCTTTGCATTAATCGCTGAAGAAGGCTTTCTTATCTCTCCTTGCTCTTCTTTGGAACTCTGCATTCAGATGTTTATATCTTTCCTTTTCTTGTTTGCTTTTCACTTCTCTTCTTTTCACAGCTATTTGTAAGGCCTCCCCAGACAGCCATTTTGCTTTTTTGCATTTCTTTTCCATGAGGATGGTCTTGACCCCTGTCTCCTGTACAATGTCACGAACCTCATTCCATATTTCATCAGGCACTCTATCAGATCTAGGTCCTTAAATCTATTTCTCACTTCCACTGTATAATCATAAGGGATTTGATTTAGGTCATACCTGAATGGTCTAGTGGTGTTGCCCACTTTCTTCAATTTAAGTCTGAATTTGGCAATAAGGAGTTCATGATCTGAGCCACAGTCAGCTCCTGGTCTTGTCTTTGTTGACTGTATAGAACTTCTCCATCTTTGGCTGCAAAGAGTATAATCAATCAGATTTCGGTGTTGACCATCTGGTGATGTCCATGTGTAGAGTCTTCTCTTGTGTTGTTGGAAGAGGGTGTTTGCTATGACCAGTGCATTTTCTTGGCAAAACTCTATTAGTCTTTGCCCTGCTTCATTCCGCATTCCAAGGCCAAATTTGCCTGTTACTCCAGGTGTTTCTTGACTTCCTACTTTTGCATTGCAGTCCCCTATAATGAAAAGGACATCTTTTTTGGGTGTTAGTTCTAAAAGGTCTTGTAGGTCTTCATAGAACTGTTCAACTTCAGCTTCTTCAGCATTACTGGTTGGGGCATAGATTTGGATAACTGTGATATTGGTTTGCCTTGGAAATGAACAGAGATCATTCTGTCATTTTTGAGATTGCATCCAAGTACTGCATTTCGGACTCTTGTTAACCATGATGGCTACTCCATTTCTTCTGAGGGATTCCTGCCCGCAGTAGTAGATATAATGGTCATCTGAGTTAAATTCACCCATTCCAGTCCATTTTAGTTCGCTGATTCCTAGAATGTTGACATTCACTCTTGCCATCTCCTGTTTGACCACTTCCAATTTGCCTTGATTCATGGACCTGACATTCCAGATTCCTATGCAATATTGCTCTTTACAGCATCGGACCTTGCTTCTATCACCTGTCACATCCACAGCTGGGTATTGTTTTTGCTTTGGCTCCATCCCTTCATTCTTTCTGGAGTTATTTCTCCACTGATTTCCAGTAGCATATTGGGCACCTACTGACCTGGGGAGTTCCTCTTTCAGTATCCTATCATTTTGCCTTTTCATACTGCTCATGGGGCTCTCAAGGCAAGAATACTGAAGTGGTTTGCCATTCCCTTCTCCAATGGACCACATTCTGTCAGACCTCTCCACCATGACCCGCCCGTCTTGGGTGGCTCCACAAGGCATGGCTTAGTTTCATTGAGTTAGACACGGCTGTGGTCCTAGTGTGATTAGATTGACTAGTAGGTACATTACAGGCTAAATAAATGCCCAGACTTGCCCCTCACTTTCACGCCTTTGGCCTCACTTTCTCAGATTATTAGGAATCTCATTCCTGCCTCAGGATCTTAGCTTGCTGTACATAGACCTGGACTCCTTTCCCCATTTGCTTACTCCCTGACTTCACTTGGGTCTCTGGTTTAACGTCAGCTCTTCCGAAAGGCTTTCCACTGCCACCTATCTAAAATGGCATCCGTGCCCCCCGTCACTCTCTGACGTGATCTGTTTCATCTTTGCCAGACTTACTGGCACCTGCAGTCATACTGTGTGTTTATTCGCTGGCTCGTTTGTCTCTCCCCTGGGAATGCAGCCTCAGGGAGGGTAAGAGCTGTGTCCTGCTTATCTGTGTGTTACCAGTGCCAAAAACAGTGACTCGACAGACTAGGCTTGTCAACCTAATGAGTAGATTCCCGTCTCAAAAGGTGGCTGACAGCATTTAAGGAGGCAGATGGGACTTCCCTGGTGGCTCAGTAGGTAGATACTCTGCTTGCAATGCAGGAGACCTGGGTTCAATCCCTGGGTTGGAAAGATCCTCTGAAGAAGGAAATGGCAGCCCACTCCAGTGTTCTTGCCTGGGAAATCCCATGGACAGAGGAGCCTGGTGGGCTACAGTCCATGGGGTCACAAGAGTCAGACACGACTTAGTGACTAAACCATCCACGACTTACAAAAGTGCTTTCTAAGCAGTTTAGGTCACTGAAAGAAAAGGAAAAGCTTTTCTAGGTGGAAGTGGAGAATCCATGGAGGCACAGACAGTTGGGCCTCCAGGATTTCGTTGTGTAGACTCTCACACCAGTCACAAGAAAAGAAGTCTTTGAATGATGTTAAGAGGAAAGAGTTCTAGAGATTCAGTAGGAAACTCAGTTGAGTGCTGGATTCATCTGGACACATTGGTTGTAATCAGCAAGAGCCCACACGAACCAGCTCAATAGGAAAAGGAGGATCCATTGATTCACATAACTGAAAGGCAGGTGATGCTGCTGGCTCTGGAGACCTCAGAAACTGAGCTCTGGGGGTGGGCAACTCTCCTCCTCACTCCCTATTTCCCAGGTCCTCCCATCTCTTGATTCTCATTCTCTGAGCTTGTTTCACCTGTCTCAAACAGACCCTCAATGGAGAAGTGAAAAAAAGGACCTTAGCAGGTCTGGATTGTATGGGTAGAAATGGCCACCCCATCAGGATCTATTTAGAAAAATTTGGGGAAGGATTCTGGTTGACCCATCCCTGGACCCATCACTGTAGCCAAGGAGATGGTGTGCTGTGACTGGCAACAGCACAGCCCCTGTGATAGAGTGTGGGAGGAGCAGTTCCCTAAAGGGAGAGAAAGTGGTACTTACCAGGCAGGCTCCCCAACATGGGAAGTGATGGAACCAGGGCTTCTGCCCAGGTCAGTCTGACTAGAGTCGATACCCTCAGTCTCTAAGCAACACAACTTCCTGATCAAAGTCAAGGTCAATATCCTGCTAGGAGAAGGAAAAACCACCAATCCAGTTACCCACTTTGTTTTTTAAAAGGATGAAATGACTAATGGATAGACACTCTCTATGGGGGAGAGGATGAAAAGAAAACAGCTAACGGATTGAATGGACTTCCAACCTTGGTCTACAGAGGCTATTTGAATGGCTTCTATAGCAGACAGGTACTAGATCAAACCATGGTCAATACCAGGATGTCCCAAGCCAGACTAGAAAGAAGTAGGCACAGATGAGTCATTGCAAGCAGATGGTGTCCCCCTGAGAGAGCTGCAGGAGATCATGGATGAAATCGGGAATGTTGGTTGGCAGGAGTGGGGACCTGTCGCCGCCAGTGGCCCCCGAGCTAGAGAGGACGTCAGCTCACAGACGTGACCTCACCTTCAGAGCGCCGCGGCGGGGCCTACGGAATCCCAGCTCAGATGATGCAGCTCAGCCTCCATCCAAACCAAGCTGGTGGCGACTGGAATAAAGAAGAGAAGGCCATGGGCTCAGAAATCACCTACAGGGGAAGGAATAAATGGGGTGTGGGAGCAAGAGCGGCTGCCCACCTGCTGCCCAGAGGACTCACACCTGAGGGTCTATTGGAGGCCTCTGAGGTCGAGGGGGCGAGTCAGCTGTGCAGAGGGGAGCTGAGGCTCTCGTTTCCATGGGGTGATGCACCCAAGAGAGAGCAGGTTTTTGGAGTCGCTCCATCCTGGCTCCAACCTCAGCTCTGCCACCAGTTTAGATGAGGTCAACTTAGGCTGGTTGCGCTGAGCCTCCATTACCTCACCTATACCACGAGGATAGTCACACTCCACTCTAAAAGCAGTGCTGAGGATTTAAATTGATTTTTTTTTAATATCCAAAGAAAATTTACCCCAACTTTCATAAAACAGAATTTGTGCTACAAGACACATTGTGTTTTGTTTTTTTTTTAAGTACCTGGCAGGTACTTCATGGCAAAGAGATGGGGAAACAATGGAAACAGTGAGAGGCTTTATTTTGGGGGCTCCAAAATCACTGCAGATGGTGACTGCAGCCATGAAATTAGAAGATGCATGCTCCTTGGAAGAAAAGCTATGACCAACCTAGATAGCATATTAAAAAGCAGAGACATTACATTGCTGACAAAGGTCTGTCTAGTCAAGGTTATGGTTTTTCCAGTGGTCATATATGGATGTGAGAGTTGGACTATAAAGAAAGCTGAGCGCCCAAGAATTGATGCTTTTGACTGTGGTGTTGGAGAAGACTCTTGAGAGTCCCTTGGACTGCAAGGAGATCCAACCAGTCCATCCTAAAGGAGATCAGTCCTGGGTGTTCATTGGAAGGACTGATGTTGAAGCTGAAACTCCAATCCTTTGGCCACCTGATGCAAAGAACTGACTCATTTGAAAAGACCCTGATGCTGGGAAAGATGAAGGTAGGAGAAGGGGATGACAGAGGATGAGATGGTTGGATGGCATCACCAACTCGATGGACAGGAGTTTGAACGAGCTTCAGTAGTTGATGGACAAGGAATCCTGGAATGCTGTGGTCCGTGGGGTTGCAGAGTCAGACATGACTGAGCAACTGAACTGAACCTGGCAGGTAGCAGGTATGTTATAAGCAGTGGCCAGTATTCTTGACTACACTCGCAACCCAAAGATTTTCCATCCAAGTTCTGCAGCCCCTCAGATCGGCAGAGCCTTCAGAGCCACTTTGGAGGGTCTTTGGGAAGGTCATTGAACAAAGATCCAGGCCTCCTTACTTGTTTTTCCCAAACAGTTCTGCTTGTCTTCATTTTTGACATGAGATTATTTTTGAGAAAAGGTGTGACACAGTAGGATTCTCTGTCCCCTCACCTCCCATCCCATCCTCTTTGGGGTCATTTAACATAATGACAGTTCTACATAATAGTAATACGAGTTCATTGGTTCCCAGATTTACCACCTCAGAGACTCTGAGCATCTGTACCTTTAGTGCAGTGGCCAGAAGTGTGAGCTCTGGAGCAGACTGTCTAGGTCCAAATCCTGGCTCTGCTTCCACTGGCTATTGTCACCTTAAGCAAGTTACCTAACAACTCTATGCCTTGATCACCTCACCTGTAAAATGGGATCGATCATAAAAAGTACTTGGCTCCTAAGGGTGTTCTGAGGGTTGAACAAGTTAATAAATGCCAACTGCCAAGACTGGTGTCTCGCACTCTTTAGTTACTGCTGCCATTACCATATCCTCATCGTCATCACAAGTGCCAGCTCCATCATCACCACCTTCATCACCAGGAGCCTTGTCACCACCGCCGTCTTCGTCATCATTATCTCCATTCTTACCACCAACCCCAATCCACCCACAGAAAACTGTGGTTTCTTTTTGCCCTACAGGATAGCACAGAGAGCGATCGTGCCCTGACTCTGCAGGGAACGAGAAGCTGAAGACCAGGACTCTGGATGGGAGAGTGGCTGAAAAGGGAAGCTGGAGGGTGACTTGAACGATAGGCTCGCTTATAACCGATAAGTATGTGTTAGTCACTCGGTTGTGTCCAACTCTGTGACCCTGTGGACTGTAGCCGCCAGGCTCCTCTGTCCATGGAGTTCCCCAGGCAAGAGCACTGGAGTGGGATGCCATTTCCTTCTCCAGGGGATCTTCCTGACCCGGGGACTGCACCTGGATCTATGCATTGCAGGCAGATCCTTTACCACCTGGCAGGGAAGCCCTGCAGCCTGCATCTGAGGCCAGTTCTGCAACAGCCTAGAGGAGACCCGGGCAGGAAAGGCTTGCTTCCTGGGTTGCACTGTTCCCTGAGCTCCTCGTTATTATTCATGATCAGCTACCCATTGATTGGGTGCCTCTTCCGGTCTTGGTTGATACACTCACACCCTTCTAGATGCCCAGTGGTGGCACAACAGTGGGGTAACTAAGGATTTTACTACCACCAAGTTTCAAAAGACACCTCCTTACACCTTCAATACTTCAAGAGGAATCTTACCCACTTTGAAGTAGTTGAGCCACTGACCAGCTGAGATGGGGACTATCTTGACACAGTCGGTAAATGACACAGACCAGGGAACAAATCCTAGTGGTGAAGGGACAGAGCCTTTCTGCACAGGGAGGTGTGGAGAACCAGACTCCCAGAGGATCAGGGCCAGCCCATTTTCTTTAATATTCTCTCGCAAGAGCTGAAGGCAGTGGGTATGGTGCGCTGCAGAGAAAGCTCAGGGTTAGCTGATAAGAGGACAAGGGCTGGAAAGTGATGACAGAAAATAGGAAGAAGTCAAGCTTCTGTGCAGCGGAGCAGGAAGGAGGGAGGCGAGACTGAACGGGAGCAACTTCAATGTGATGCTCTCCACAAAACGGGAGGTCTCAGTGACTGTCCCCAGCACCTGCTCTGGCAAAGTCCTCATGACTCAGACATCACTAAGGAAGGTTAAGACAAGATGGGAAGGCTGCCTGCCACTTACACGTTAATTTCATTCCCGTGGTCCCCTTCATGCCCTATGTTTGGGTGATGTTCTGAGCTCAGTAATGCCAAGGCTGGGAACAGCTGAACTGGGGGACTGGGTCAAGGAGGAGCAGGGAGTCTGCTGTCTGTTGAGTGAGCCATCTGGCTTGTTCAAGAGCTAATGGCCTTGTTACCTTCCAGAGGATGACCTACAGAGTGGAAAAAAGCCATAATGCTACTACCACTTTCCAAAACACCCTATCAACTCAAGTGGTAGATGACTATATTTTTCTCTCCAGAATGCTTGTGGGCAATCAGCGATCTCCCAGGCCCAGTGGCAATATTTGTGAGCCGCAAATGCTTAGGATGAACTGGCTACGAAGCCCCTCCTCTGTCTTGTGCCCTGGAGCTCCGTGCCCCGTCTCCGTTCCCTGTCGTTAGATCTCCACTGTGAGTTCCTGGCACGGATGGCCCGAGGGGCCTCCCCAGCCAGCTGGCTCTCCCGAACAAGATCCTTCTGCCTGTTCCACTCCTCTTCTCCTCTGTACGGCTGAGCGTAAGAGCGGAGCAGGCTTGGCTTCTCGACAGTATTATGTGTCATCTAAATAAATACATCTCACTGGGGAAAACATGCTAAATATGATATTCCCAGGAGTCACAAAGCAGCTGTGCTGGCTTCGCGGCGTGAAGTCGTTCCCCCGTCAGAGCTCAGGACTGGAGATCACATTTCAGAATGGGCAGACCCCAGAGCCACAGGAAGGGGCCACCTCCTGGCATTCCGAGGGGGCCCCCAGGACTGCTACGGAAAGCACAACGGCCTTAAAGAGAAACACCCGAGTAAGGTGTGGCGACGGTCCAGGGGGCTTGACACGGAGAGGATGAGGGATGGGCGGAGCGCGCTGTGAAGCGTGGGGTCAGAGCTCCCTTTGCGTCCACTCCCGTCCCAGTGGAAAAAACATAAATCAAGCCCAGCACGCC
>SJXQ01002342.1:257701-352225 GCA_006408695.1 Aepyceros melampus
CAAGTGCTAGGGAGCTTGTTCACAAACAAATGAGCTAATATGTACAAAGACACTTTGTAAAACCCACAGCACTCTTGGTGGACTAGGGAGAAAAGCTTTAGAATAAAGTCAGACCCCAGATTCCTTACTTTCAAATGTCAGAGGGTCTTAAAGGATGGCTTTGGCTACGGCCAACTGTAACACATTCAAAATTCAGAAGGCAGAGAAAGAAAAGAAGAGTATTTCATTTCACTCTCCCCAGATGGCAATTTAGCTCTGTGTTTCCGTAACCTAATTAATGGCACTGGTGTCACAGTGGAGGAAGGCTCACGGTGACATCACCCAAGTTTTCTGATGTGCTCTGCAGAGGGGACAACTCAGAAAGTAATCTCTAAATCACACTCACAGAGTGCCTATGTGTGTTCTTGAAACATTATTTTCCAAGAACGTTTTGAGACCACCCCCCAGGAGAGAGCCACTGGGCAAAAGGTATGAGAATATTACTGTCGACTGTTTAGAGAGTTTTGAGGGAAGTATTTCTAACAGGGCTTTCACCTTCAAATCTTAATCCTTTTGGACCTCTATAAACAGCCTACCCGGCTCCTTTTTCTTAAGTCTGAGAATGCCTCTGGCAAAAGTAGACTAAGGACATTTCGAGGGAATGAGCAATAAAGAGAACAGGTCTAAGATGCTGGGAAGCTCTCCGTGGTCCAACTCTCCCCATCGCCTGGCTTTGATTTTTCATGATCATTCCAATTGCTTGTGAATCTCTGAAGCCTGTCAGCCCTGATCCTGTGCCTAGAATCACATGTGGGACACACTCCCTTCTAATAAAAAAAACTTAAATTAAATCCTCATGTCCTTTGATAGCGTCTCTCAAAAGCAAAATTGCCTGCCCAATTACCCATACAGCACCTTTTGCCGCTGCATAGAAAAAGGAGACACAACAGAGTTAACACACCTAATATTCTATTTTCAGAGGCACATACCATCGAATATATTTGTTAGTATAATTAATTTCAGTCATGCCTACCAAGAAATTTTTAATTATATTGCTATTTGAATAAGTGATGTGATTATAATAAACTAACATTCTTTTTTTTTTTTTTAAAAAAGAATGCATACTTATTCTCAAGTGGTAGGAAGAAAACGGGAGAGGCATGGAAACCATTATTGTGAAGGCTTGAACAACTACAATTTACTGCGAAGAGATAAAAACCAAACACCTCAGCCATATTATCACCATAATTGTCTGCCGTTTACCCATCCTGTAAAACAAACGGATCATGAAATGTGAGAGCACGTTTCAAAACACACATAGGAGGTGTTAGGGTGATTATGCGTAGGCTGCCTGACTTAATTGTAAACTGTTTTGCTTTCCACGGGGAAGTGAGAAGGTATTAATTAGCAGTGGTTTCGACAAGATTGGAAGTCCATGGACTTTGACTGAATGAGAACTCTGCAGAGGTGTCTGCAACCTTCTGAGGGTTTTCAAAAAAAAATTTTTTTTTTTAGCTTTTAATGGCATTTTGTTGTTTGTTAATCCCTGGTGAGGGTACAAACCAGAAGATCCAAGATTTGATAAAGGTACAAGTGGCTCAAATCTTAAAAGGAGCTTTTCTCTCCTAACTGCAGATGGCAAAGGCAAAGGCCAGATCCCATCAGGCAGCCCTGGGGAGCTGCAGACAAGAATCTGGGCACGGCCACCATGCCAGCTGCCTCCTACAACTTTAGAGGCGCTGGCACCAAAGCGGGATCTGAATTGATACTCCTCTCCTTCCTACCCCATCACTCTGTTCCCTGCCTTTCCCACCAACAGGTTTTTATTCTCAGCAGCCAAAATAATTTATTGGTTTCCACTGTTCTCCTTGGCTGAATCCTCAAGTGCACCAGCTCTCTGCCTTTCTGGACAGACTGTCTATAATTCAGCTGGCATCTCATCATCTCAACAGCACCTTGCTTCTCTTGCATCCTTTCTCCAGAGTCGTGATTCTTTCTTGCCTCCCAAGTCCAAGAGGAATAATAAGCAAATAGACACCATCCGGTTTGGGTTAAACCCAATGGGAATGAACACTTCTGCCGTTTTGGTTCTTTGTTGAAATAAGCTCAGCTCAGTTTCTGCCCTTGCACAGAGAGCAAATCAGCTTCATGAGGGCCATGAATGTTGCCCCTGTCCTCCTGGTCTCCATGGCAATTCTGCAGTTCCCACTCACAGGTGTGTTTCTTAATCTTGTCCTCACCAAGAGTTTTCTGAGCCCCACGGGGCCGTTTTACCTGGATCATCAGTGCTGTCCTCCCTGGTGGCTCAGACAGTAATAATAGTAATAAAATCCACCTGCAGTGCAGGAGACCTGGGTTCAATGCCTGGGTTGGGAAGATCCCCTGGAGAAGAGATGACTATCCACTCCAGTATTCTTGCCATAGACAGAGGAGCCTGGCAGGCTACAGTCCATGGGGTCGCAAAGAGTCAGACATGACTGAGCAACAAACTTTTCTTGATGGACACAAAAATAAAACCATTATGAGAGGACCTTCCCTGGTGGTCCAGTGGCTAAGATTCCCAGCTCTAAATGCAGGGGGCCCAGGTTTGACCCCTGTGGGGGTGTGGGTAGCTAGATCCCACATGCAGCAACTAAGAGCTCACATGCCAAACTAAGGGCTCTGAAAGACACAATGAAGATCAAAGGTCCCAAGCACTGCAGCAAAGACCCAATGCAGCCAAATGAATAGACAAATATTTTAAAAATTACAGTACAACCAAAACCTGACAAAGATGCCACAAAAAAAGAAAACTACAGGCCAATATCACTGATGAACATAGATGCAAAAATCCTTAACAAAATTCTAGCAATCAGAATCCAACAACACATTAAAAAGATCATACACCATGACCAAGTGGGCTTTATCCCAGGGATGCAAGGATTCTTCAATATCTGCAAATAAATCAATGTAATTCACCACATTAACAAATTGAAAAATAAAAACCATATGATTATCTCAATAGATGCAGAGAAGGCCTTTGACAAAATTCAACATCCATTTATGATAAAAACTCTCCAGAAAGCATGAATAGAAAGAACATACCTCACATAAAAAAAGCTATATATGACAAACTCACAGCAAACATTATCCTCAATGGTGAAAAACTGAAAACATTTCCCCTAAAGTCAGGAATAAGACAAGGGTGCCCACTTTCACTGCTACTATTCAACATAGTTCTGGCCACAGCAATCAGAGCAGAAAAAGAAATAAAAGGAATCCAAATAGGAAAAGAAGAAGTAAAGCTCTCACTGTTTGCAGATAACATGATCCTCTACATAGAAAACCCTAAAGACTCCACCAGAAAATTACTAGAGCTAATCAGTAAATATAGTAAAGTTACAGGATATAAAATCAACACACAGAAATCCCTTGCATTCTTATACACTAATAATGAGAAAGTAGAAAAAGAAATTAAGGAATCAATTCCATTCACCATTGCAACGAAAAGAATAAAATACTTAGGAATATACCTACCTAAAGAAACTAAAGACCTATATATAGAAAATTATAAAACACTGGTGAAAGAAATCAAAGAGGACACTAATAGATGGAGAAATATACCATGTTCATGGATCGGAAGAATCAATATAGTGAAAATGAGTATACTACCCAAAGCAATCTACAGATTGAATGCAATTCCTATCAAGATACCAGCGGTGTTTTTCACAGAGCTAGAACAAATAATTTCACAATTTGTATGGAAATGTTGATATCCCTGCTACAGTCTGCATTTGTGGAAGTAATATCAAATAGTCTGTCCCCTTTCCTATGTTTAAAGGGACAGGGAAAGCTTGTCAGGTTCATCATAAAAGGTCAATTTGTGGAAGAGAAAGGGAATCCCCAATTGAGTCCTAATAAGTAGAGGTCTGTATTCCTAAGTCCTACACAGGTCATGGATGAGTGTTACTCTTGTTAATGACTCAGAAGACATTTGGTGCACTTTCCCTGTGTTCAAAATGAAATTTACATACTTTTACAGGAAAACAAAGCATATCAGAACATATGAAGCATAGTCATGAGGGGAACCGTGGTTTTAATGGTGGGAGTCTCTTCTTCATTCAAGAACTTTCCTTTGATGAAGGAGTTAGGCTAGACTGGAGCTTACAAAAATGAGCTGTAAGCAACAGTTTAATCCTTAAGGCAATGAAATAATGCTGAAGGGTTACAGTGACTTTTTTCATCATCATTATCACCACTAATGCTACTTGAAAACCACTGTGTTTGCAGCAGCTATGTTTATGAAGGGCTGAGCCCTCAAGCATGCATGGAACTAATACAATGCAGATATTTCTCTTTTTTTTTTTTCAATTTTTATTGGAGTGTAGTTGGTTTACAGTATTTTGTTAGTTTCCAGTGTACAGCAAAGTGAATCAGTTATACATATACAAATAGCCACTCATTTTTAGATTCTTTTCCCATGTCAGTCATCACAGAGTATTGAGTACAGTTCCCTGTGCTATACAGCAGTTTCTTATAAGTTATTTTATATGTAGTAGTAAGTATATGTCAATCCCAGTCTCCCAGTTTACACACTTTCTTATTTTGTCAGACACTGCAGAATTCCCCTCCCCAGTGTTGGTATCACAGAGAATATGTATGACAATGCCAGGCTCCCTCCACTGTTGGCTAATATTTCTATTGGCAGAAACTATCAACATTCTGGGGTGTCCTAGTCTCTCTATTCCTTTCTTGCTTGACGCCTGACAAGATTGACATAAGTATCTGAATCATTCTATGATTTTGATTTAAGATGGACTCTCATCCTTGCCATTTCCTCTGGAACAAAGAAAATCCTTGTTTCCTAATCACCTTTTTTACTGGTAAGCTTAAGAGAACTCTGTCTTTCATAAAATAGTAAATCTCTGACTGATACCCCGTCCATGTTGATAAAATGCACTGCAGGAGACGAGACTGACCTTGTTTTTCAAACATTCTGCATGAAGACAGTGTTTAACCAAGCAATAAGATTACAGCTGAATTGTATAGAAACAAATATCATAGCCTGAAGAGATTGGTGAACTGTGCTGCTTTTTCACTTTAAATCTTTCAGCATTCTCAGCAGTTAAGATGCTGGAATAGATGAGAGTTAAGAAAATTGTTAAGTGCATAGCAGTTATCTTGAATTCAATTTATTCCATTTGAAAATTCAGTGACTCAACTCCCTCTGACTAAAGCAAATTCCAATACTTTTAAGCATTTAGAGCATTTTCTTTTTGTGTCAGGAATCATTTTAATATCCATTACCTTATTATAACCTCTTAAAATGCTAAGAGTAAATAAAGCTGTTATTAGTGACAATGATAAATGCAGTGTTGGTGAGAGCAATGGTTTAAAGAATGATGATGATGATGTTCATTCCTAGATTCTAGGTCATGTGATAGCTTATTTACATACATTCAGTTCAGTTCAGTTCAGTTCAGTCACGCAGTCATGTCTGACTCCTTGTGACCCCATGAATCGCAGCACGCCAGGCCTCCCTGTCCATCACCAACTTCTGGAGTTCACTCAGATTCACGTCCATTGAGTCAGTGATACCATCCAGCCATCTCATCCTCGGTCATCCCCTTCTCCTCCTGTCCCCAATCCCTCCCAGCATCAAAGTCTTTTCCAATGAGTCAACTCTTCAAATGAGGTGTCCAAAGTACTGGCACTTCAGCTTTAGCATCATTCCTTCGAAAGAAATCCCAGGGTTGATCTCCTTCAGAATGGACTGGTTGGATCTCCTTGCAGTCCAAGAGATTCTCAAGAGTCTTTCCAACACCACAGTTCAAAAGCATCAATTCTTTGGCACTCAGCCTTCTTCACAGTCCAACTCTCACATCCATACATGACCACAGGAAAAACCATAGCCTTGACTAGATGGACCTTAGTCGGAAAAGTAATGTCTCTGCTTTTGAATATGCTATCTAGGTTGGTCATAAATTTCTTCCAAGGAGTAAGCGTCTTTTGATTTCATGGCTGCAGTCACCATCTGCAGTGATTTGGGAGCCCAAAAAAATAAAGTCTGACACTGTTTCCACTGTTTACCCATTTATTTCCCATGAAGTGATGGGACCAGATGCCATGATCTTTATTTTCTGAATGTTGAGCTTTAAGCCAACTTTTTCACTCTCCTCTTTCACTTTCATCAAGAGGCTTTTTAGTTCCTCTTCACTTTCTGCCATAAGGTTGGTGTCATCTGCATATCTGAGGTTATTGATATTTCTCCCGGCAATCTTGATTCCAGCTTGTGTTTCTTCCAACATTTAACTTTTCCAACAATCTTTTAAGTCAGAGAAATAAGAGCTACATATGTGAAGTGACTTGTCAAAGGTCACACAGCCTGTAAATACTAGACTACATTTTGGAATCAAAGACGTTTGTCTTCTCAGACTCTTTGATTTATGTACTGGCAAATCTGATGCATAAAATGCCCTTCCTTCTCCCAAGATGATGCATCTCACTTCTATCAGAACTTGGATTAACCTCACCTCTTCTGAAGCATCCACTGCCACCTATCACCTTGAGTTTTAGGAAAAACTATTTAACATGAGCTTGTTCATCCATGAAACGGAGATAAAAATACTTGCCTCAAGAGTTGTTGCAAAGATCAAAGTAATCAGCTTTAAAAATCTGGCTAACAGCTCTCACTTTCCTGATTATGATTTATTTTTTATACCGCCTGTTAGACTTCCTATGCTTTGTCCTAATCATGAGGAATGCAAGCAACAAAAAGAGAGTCATATTAAGCCAATGCTCACAGGATTTTGAGGTCAGCACCTTGTTCCAGTTCACTATATTAATGATAAGTTGTAATCTTGTCTCTCTGTCCAAAGTTCTTATCAGTTTTGCACTGAACCTTAATCTTATCATTGCTAATGGATAATTAAATATCCTAAAGGAAGAGGTCCAAAGAGAAGTGAAAAACAGAACTCCAGAAGTTCAGTCCCAGCATGAAGCAAAGCTTATATATCCTCAGAGAACAAAACTTTTCCCCAGCACATTTAATGTATAGTTTTCAAGATGTTTGATGAATAGCTTTGAGCCTATTGGTTATAAGACAACTGTTCCAACATATTTTCCATCAATGCCTGATGAGGCAGTGGTGTCCAAGAAATACTGAAATAATGCACAGAGAGTAAAGACCCAGCCAACCCTGAAGGCTGCATCAGTAGTTTCGTCCAACCTTGGCTTAAGGAAGACATTTTGTAAAAAACAAAAACAAAAAATGAAAATGAACAACTATACATTTCCTTCTGTTTCCAAGAGAAGCTGTAATTTGACATGAAAAGAATATTTAGGGGTTCATTTCATAGTCCTCAAAATAGTTGTCTTTTTCATTCTTTCTCTCCTTCCGTGAAGGTGAAGGTGAAGGTGAAGTCGCTCAGTCGTGTCCGACTCTTTGCGACCCCGTGGACTGTAGCCTACCAGGCTCCTCCGTCCATGGGATTCTCCAGGCAAGAATACTGGAGTGGGTGAGCCATCTTTTTCCTTTAAACAAACAAAATCTTCTTATGACTTGAGACTGAATCGAGTCTTATTTTTCTTTTATTTAGAAAGTTTCACTAGGTATGACTTTCTATCTGTTGTCTGTTGGCACCACGGCACCCCCTTAGAGTAAGCAGGGTTAGTTTCATCATCTCTATTTTATAGATTGGGGAAGGAAGCTTGGAAAATATTGTGACACATCCAGATTTCTCCGCTTGTAAGTTGTGGGGCCAGGACTACAGCCTGTAAATTCTGACTGTGGTTTCCAAAAGTCAGGTCTTCATGGAGCTTCTGTTTGCACTTTTGTTGTTATTGCTGTCATTGTGTCCTCAGATATATGCAGTATAGAGATTCACTATCCTGAATCATAAAACAGTGAACCCCAAAACACTGAAACTGTTACTACCTAGAAATTTACCTTCTGGTTGGCCTATAAGTGACATTATCCTGAGTAGAAAACAAATTTCCTGTAACTAGATGCTGGGAAGACTGAGCAAACTGATGATTGAACTTGCATGGGAGTCAACAGAGAAGGATCCATCCTTCTGTGAAATCCAAGGCCCTGTTTTTTTCCAACTGCTGAGACAACCAGGGCTGGGGGGACTGTCCCATGAGTGGTATGTGCTTTTATTATGTGCCTCGCTGAGTGCTCTATTAAAGAGATTTTATTACCTGCTACTGCCTTGATCACAGGAATAAACTGGATCTACTCATTGTCCCTAAAAGATGACAGGGCCAAGACAAGTTACACTGTTACTGCTCATGAGATTTTTAGGGCCTCATTGTGGATGGATGCAATATTTGAAAAGGTGTTCTAGGGACCTGAGTCAAGTTTTTCTAATTCCCAAAGAGTCAATTAGAGGTAACCATAGTCTGGAGAGAAATTGGGATCAAAAACCTAAAGACTGAACCATGTGTTAATCTTACGGGGCAAACTAGGATAAAATAATAACTAGGCCATGTGAGTTGGTGTACAAGAGATCAGGAGAATGAAAATAAGAATTGATGCATGCAATAGGGGAAATTAGGTGGTTCTATGAGCAAACACTGAATACCTTGGATTTGTGTGTGTGTGTGTGTGTGTGTGTGTGTGTGTGTGTTTGGTTACAACTAAGCTGCCAGAGCTTATCAGAGCAAGTTGGAGAGTTTCTGCCAAGCTACCTACCCTTTCTTCCCTCCTATCAATTACTACAGTTCTTAAATTCCTTGCAAGTCTTAGTTCTAATCATTTTCTCCTGCAGAGAATTATTTCAAGCTACCTAGAAGATAAGGATCTTGCTCAGTTGAAATATATTCCAAACAGCTGTATCTTCATTTCTTTTGTTAAATATGAAGTCTATTCTCCAAAAAGATATAACCTTATTAAAGCAAAGGTGAGAATGTGATGCCCTTTGAAAATCCCCAAGGCCTAAGTAAAATAATCATTAAAATGGTAGCAAACACACATTTGAGTCTTATATGTGCCATATTCTCCTCTGAGCACTTTTCATACGTCTCATTTGCTCCTGATAACAACAATCTGTACCACCTTATTATTATTATTCTATTTTATGTAAGAGGAAACTTAGTCCTGGAGAGTTTTAAGCTATATCCCTGAGGTTTCTTAGTTTCAACTGCTGAGATGCTAATTTCTGCATTCTCCCCAGGCCCAGGACAATTTCTCCCAGGCTTTTCCTGGCTCAGATGCCAAGGAAATAGGTGTTACATGCATTCTGAATATAGCACCTGGATGTAGGGAGATGCTTGTCTGATGATTCACACTTTTAAATAAAATAGCAAAATGCTGGCTGGACTTCTTCAGTGTCCCAGTCCTGGGATGTGGTCACTGTGGTTCCAAAACAAACTTGGATGATATTCCTGCTCAAATAACATAATTTGCACATTCACTGGGAAGTATTGGACAGTAGTCTTATGATCATAGTCCCTGTCCAACACCTGCCAAAAGCTGGCTCATGCTTTGGTTCCTTCTTTGTTGAAAGAAAAACAAGACTGGGAGCTGACTGTGGCTCAGATCATGAACTGCTTATTGCCAAATTCAGACTTAAATTGAAGAAAGTAGGGAAAATTACTAGACCATTCAGGTATGACCTAAATCAAATCCCTTATGATTATACAGTGGAAGTGACAAATAGATTCAAGGGATTAGATCTGATAGAATGCATGAAGAACTATGGATGGAGGTTTGTGACATTGTATAGGAGGCAGGGATCAAGACCATCCCCAAGAAAAAGAAATTCAAAAAGGCAAAATGGTTGCCTGAGAAGGCCTTACAAATAGCTGAGAAAACAAGAGAAGCTAAAGGCAAAGGAGAAAAGGAAAGATACACCCGTCTGAATGCAGGGTTCTAAAGAATAGCAAGGAGAGATAAGAAAGCTTCCTCAGTGATCAGTGGAAAGAAATAGAGGGAAACAATAGAATGGGAAAGACTTGAGATCTCTTCAAGAAAATTAAAGATACCAAGGGATCATTTCATGCCTAGATAGGCACAATAAAGGACAGAAAAAGTATGGACCTAAGAGAAGCAGAAGATATTAAGAAGAGGTGACCTGAATACACAGAAGAAATATATAAAAAAGACCTTCATGACCCAGATAACCATGATGGTGTGATCATCCACCTAGAGCCAGACATCCTAGAATGCGAAATCAAGCGGGCCTTAGGAAGTAACACTACAAACAAAGCTAGTGGAGGTGATGGAATTCCAGTTGAGCTATTTTCAAGTCCTAAAAGATGATGCTGTTAAAGTGCGGCACTCAATATGCCAATAACTTTGGAAAACTCAGCAGTGGCCACAGGACTAGAAAAGGTCATTTTTCATTTCAATCCCAAAGAAAGGCAGTGCCAAAAAACGTTCATATTACCACACAATTGCACCCATCTCACATGTTAGCAGAGAAATGCTCAAAATTCTCATAGCCAGGCTTCAACAGTACATGAACTGTGAACTTCCATATGTTCAGGCTGGTTTTAGAAAAGGCAGACAAACCAGATATCAATTGCCAACATCCACTGAATCATAGAAAAAGCAAGAGAGTTTCAGATAAAACATCTACTTCTGCTTTATTGACTATACCAAAGCCTTTGACTGTGTAGATCACAACAAACTCTGGGAAATTCTTAAAGAGATGAGAATACCAGACCACCTTACCTGCCTTCTGAGAAATCTGTATGCAGGTCAGGAAGCAACAGTTAGAACAGGACATG
Organism: Aepyceros melampus; assembly: GCA_006408695.1. Lineage (NCBI taxonomy): Eukaryota > Metazoa > Chordata > Mammalia > Artiodactyla > Bovidae > Aepyceros > Aepyceros melampus. The sequence goes on from SJXQ01002342.1 coordinate 268,394, forward strand.
GAACAACATACTGGCTCGAAATTGGGAAAGGAATAAATCAAGGCTGTATATTGTCACCTCACTTATTTAACCTATATGAAGAGTATATCATGTGAAATACCAGGCTGGAGGAAGCACAAGCTGGAATCAAGATTGCCAGGAGAAATATCAATAACCTCAGATATGCAGATGACACCACCCTTATGGCAGAAATGAAGAACTAAAGAGCCTCTTGATGAAAGTGAAAAAAGAGACTGAAAAAGCTGGTTTAAAACCCAATATTCAGTAAACAAAGATCATGATATTCGGTCATGGCAGATAGATGGTCAAACAGTGGAAACAGTGGGAGACTATTTTTGGGTGGCTCCAAAATCACTGCACATGATGACTGCAGCCATGAAATTAAAAGACGCTGACTCCTTGGAAGAAAAGCTATGACAAACCTAGACAGCATATTAAAAGGCAGAGACATTACTTTGCTAAAAAAGGTCCATACAATTAAAGCTATGTTTTTTCCAGTAGTCATGTATTGATGTGAGAATTGGGTTATAAAGAAAGTTGAACACCAAAAAATTGATACTTTTGAACTGTGGTGTTGGAGAAGACTCTTGAGTCCCTTGGACTGCAAGGAGATCAAACCAGTCCATCCTAAAGGAAATCAGTCCTGAATGTTCATTGGAAGGACTGATGCTGAAGCTGATACTCCAATACTTTAGCCACCTGATCCGAAGAACGGACTCGTTTGGAAGAACCCTGATGCTGGGAAAGACTGAAGGCAAGAGAAGATGATGACAGAGGATGAAATGGTTGGATGGCATCACTGACTCAATGGACATGAGTTTGAGCAAGCTTCAGGAGTTGGTGATGGACAGGGAGGCCTGGCGTGTTGCTATGGGGTCACAAAGAGCCAGACATGACTGAGCCACTTAGCTGAACTCAACTTGTTGAAAGCAGCGCAAGGGAACGTGGGATGTCTTCTTTAGTTACAAATATACACTAACAGAAGAGAAGTTGGGTGAGTGGTCAACCTAAGTCCTGATTCAACCATTACTTAATGAGCACTTAGTATATATTGAACATTATCCCATATCCTAGTATAATGGTCTTCCCAGGAGCTCTGTGTGGTGAGTGTCACTATCCAAGTTTTACAGCTGTTGTAATAGATTCAGTAGTCCTAAGTACTTGTCAAAGTCATTCAACTACTAGAATGGAAGGGATCTCATTCCTGGTTCCCTTTCTTGCTGTCACATAAACATGCTGCTCACATTGTGGTGAACAAAGTGAGAAATGGAGAGGAGATATAATAAAGATGATGAAACTGATTCAAGATGGTGGAATAGAAGAAAGTGCACTCATTTCTGCCAGAGCAAATAGCAACTAGTTGTTGATCAACCATTGACAGGCAGACACTGGAACCCACCAAACCAAGATACCCTACATCCAAGGACAAGGGAGAACCCACAACAAAATGGTAAAAGAAGCACAATGTTGATAAAATCAAATCCTGTACCTTCTCAAACTGGAGAACAATAATAGTATGAAAGTTATTGCAATGTTGTGACGGTACTAAGCCCCACATCAGGCTCCCCAACCTGGGGATTTGGCCAAGGAACTAGAAATCCTCAGAGAATCTGACTTTGACCAGCAGGATTTGATTACAGAGCTTTGAAAGGACTTGGGGAAACAAAGATTCTTGGAGGACACAGACAAAATTTTGTGAATACCAGGACCCAGGGGAAAGGAGCAGTAACTCCACAGGAGACCGAGCCATACTTACCTGAGTGTTTGAGGGTCTCCTGAAGAAGTGTGGGTTGGCAGTGGCCTGCCACGGAATGGGGAGACAGGCAGTACCAGTCCTGGGAGATGCATCTTGGCATAAGTCCTCTTGGAGATCATCAATAGCCTTACTATAGAAGCCTATAGATTCCAAGATTGGGTTGCCTCAGGCCAAACAACTAACAGGGAGGGAGCGCAGCTCCATCCATCAGCAGACAATTGAAGTTTTACTGAGCATGGCTCTGCTTACAAGAGCAAGATCCAGTTTTACCCACAGCCAGTCCCTTCTATCAGGTCGCTTGCACAAACCTCATATCCTCATCCGTCACAGGGAAGAAAGAAGAAATAAAAACTACAATCCCATCACCCCCCAGAACTAATACCACAATCACAGAAAGCTACCCAAAGTGAAAAGAAATAGGATAATGCCCCCGTTAAAGGAACAAGATAAATCCCTAGAAAACCAACTAAATGAAGTGGAATAGGAAACCTCCCAAAAAAAAAGAGTTCACAATAATGATAATGAAGATGATTCAGGATCTTAGAAAAAGAATGGAAGCAAAGATTGAGAAGATGCAACAAATGTTTACCAAGGACCTAGAAGAACTAAAGAAAGAGCGAACAGAGATTAACAATACTCTAGAAGGAATCAATAGCAGAACATCTGAGGCAGAAGAACAGATAAGTGATCTGGAAGATAGAATGGTGGAAACCGAAGCTGCAAAACAGAATATAGACAAAAAATGAAAAGAAATGAAGATGGCTTAACAGAACTCTGGGACAACATTAAGCACACCAATATTCACATTATTGGAGTCCCAGAGAAGAAGAAAGAGAAAAAGGACCTAAGAAAATATTTGAAGATATACTAGCTGCAAACTTCCCTATCATGGGAAGGGAAATAGTCAACCATGTCCAGGAAGCAAAGAGAGTCCTAGGCAGGATAAATCCAGGGAGGAACACATCGAGGCGCATGGTAATCAAACTTACAAAAGTTAAAAACAATTTTAATAAACTATTAAAAACAACAAGGGAAAAAAGACAAATAACACATAAGGCAAAACCCATAATATTATCAGCCGATTTCTCAACAGAAACTCCACAGGCCAGAAGGGATGGCACGATATAGTCCAAGTGTTAAAAGGGAAGAACCTACAATCGAGAATACCCAGCAAGACTCTCATTCAGATTTGATGGATAAATCAAAAGCTTTTCAGACAAGCAAGAGAATTCAGCACCACTAAACCAGTTGTTCAACAAACACTAGAGGAACTTCTCTAGGCAGGAAACACTATAGAAGGAAAAGAACTACAAAAAACAAAACAATACATAAAATGGTAATAGGATCATACATCTTGATAATTACCTTAAATGTAATGGATTAAATGCACCAGTCAAAAGATATAGACAGACTGGGTGAATACAAAAACAAGACCTGTACATACATTGTCTACAAGAGACTCACTTTCTATCTACTGACACTTACAGACTGAAAGTAAGGGGTGGGAGAAGGTGTTTTATGCAAATGGAAATCATAAGAAAGCTGGAGCATACTAATACTCATATTAGGCAAAATAGACTTTAAAACAAAGATGGCTTATAGGAGACAAACAAAGGTACTACATAATGATCAAGGGTTCAATCCAAGGAGAAGATATAGCAATTATAAATAGGACTTCCTTGGTGGCTCAGACGGTAAAGTGTCTGCCTACAATGGGGGAGACTGAGTTCAATCCCTGGGTTGAGAAGATCTCCTGGAGAAGGAAATGGCAACCCACTCAAGTATTCTTGCCAGGAAAATTCCATGGACAGAGGAGCCTGGTAGACTACAGTCCATGGTGTCACAAAGAACTGGACATGACTGAGCGACTTCACCTCACTTCATGCGCCCAACGTAGAAGCACCTCAATATGTAAGGCAAATACTAACAAACACAAAGGGAGAAATCAACAGTAACACAATAATAGTGAGGGATTTTTAACACACCACTTTCATTAATGGACAGATCATACAGACAAAAAATTAATAAGAAAACATAGGCCTTAAATGACACTTTAGATTCAGTTCAGTTCAGTCGCTCAGTCGTGTCCCACTCTTTGCGACTTGGACTTAATTGATATTTATAGAGCATCCCATCCAAAAGCAGCAGAATACACATTTTTCTCAAGTCAGTTCAGCTCAGTTGCTCAGTCGTGTCCAGCTCTTTGTGACCCCATTGACTACAGCACGCCAGGCTTCCCTGCCCATCACCAACTCCTGGAACTTTCCCAAACTCATGTCCATTGAGTTGGAGATGACATCTAACTACCTCTCATTTTCTGTCATCCTTATCTCCTATTGTCTTCAATCTTTACCAGCTCAAGAGCACACAAAATATTCTCCAGGATTGATCACATCCTGGGCCAGAGGGCAAGGACTGGTAAATTTAAGAAATTCAGAATCATATCAAGCATCGTTTTTGATCAGAACGCTATGAGATTAGAAACAAACTACAAGGAAAATACTCTAAGAAACATAAACATGTGTGGCTAAACAATATGCTACTAAACAACCATTGAATCACTGACGAAAACAAAGAAGAAATTTTTTTTTTTAAATACCTAGAGACAAAGGAAAATGAAAGCACAATGGTCCAAAACTTACGGGAAGCAGCAACCGCAGTTCTAAGAGGGAAGTTTATAGCTGTACAATCTTACCTCAAGAAATAAGAAAAATCTCAAATAAACAACTTAACCTTACAACTAAAACACCTAGAGAAAGAAGAACAAATAAAACCTAACGTTAGTAGAAGGAAGGAAATCATAAACATCAGAGCAGAAATAAATGAAATAGAGACAAAGAAAACAATTGCAAAGATCAATGGAACTAAAAGCTGGTTCTCTGAAAAGATAAACAAGACTGATAAACCTTTAGCCAGACTCATCAAGAAAAAAAGGAAGAGGATTTAAAATAGTAAAATGAAAAATGGAAAAGGAGAAGTTAAACTGACTCCACAGAAATATGAAGGGCCATAAAAGATTGCTATAAACAACTGTATGCCAATAAAATGGACAACCTGGAAGAAATGGACAAATTCTTAGAAAGATACAGTCTCCCTTGGCTGAACAAAAAAGAAATAGAAAATATGAAGGACCTGACAGCTTCACAGATGAATTTTATCAAACATTTATAGAAGAATTAACATCTACCATTCTGAAACTGCTCCAAAAATTTTCAGAGGAAGGGAAACTTCCAAAATCATTTTCTGAGGCCACTGTTACTCTGATACCAGAACCAGACAAATATACCACGGAAAAAGAAATTACAGGCCAGTATCACTGATGAACATAGATGTAAAAATTCTCAACAAAATACTGGCAATCTGTATTCAATAGTACTTTGAAAATATCATGCATGATGGTCAAGTCTGATTCATCCCAGGAATGCAAGGATTTTTCAACATTCACAAATCAATCAATGTGACATACCATATCAACACATTGAAGAATAAAAACCATATGATCATCTCAATCGATGCCGAAAAGGCTTTTAAACAAAATTCAGCACCATTTATGATAAAAACTCTCCACAAAATGGGCATAGAGGATGCATACTTCAAAATGATTAAGGACATATATGACAAACCTACAGCTAGAATCATGCTCAATGGTGAAAAGCTGAAAGAACAGGAATCCTTTAAGATCAGGAACAAGACAAGGATGTCCACTCTCACCACTTTCATTCAACGTAGTTTTAGAAGTCCTAGCTTGAGCAATCAGAGAAGAAAAAGAAGTAAAGGGAATCCATACTGGAAAGAGGTTAAACTGTCACTGTTTGCAGATGACATGATACTATACATAAAAGACCCTAAAGTTGCTACCAGAAAACTACTAGAACACATCAATGAATTTGGTAAAGTTGTAAGTTACAAAAGTAATACACAGAAGTCTGTTGCATTTCTATACACTCACAATGAAAGATTAGAAAGATAAATTCAAGAAATTCAAATGGTAAATTTGATGCGTTTAGCATTGCATCAAAAATAATAAAATACCTAGGAAAAAACCTACTTAAGGACACAAAAACCTATATTCTAAAAACTATAAATGCTGATGAAAGAAACTGAAGAAGACATAAACATATGTAAAGATATACCATGTTCATAGATTGGAAGAATCAATATTGTTAAAACAACTATACTACCCAAGGCAATCCACAAATCCAGTGCAATCAATTCCTATCAAATTACCAGTGATGTTTTTCACAGAATTAGAACAACACCAACAACAAAAATCTCAGAATTTGTATGGAGACACAAAAGACCCCAAAAAGCCAAACCAATCTTGAAAAAGAAAAGGAGCTGGAGGAACAGGCTTCCTAACCTCACAGTACACTACACAGTTACTGTCATCAAAACAGTGTGGTGCTGGACAAATATAGAAATATAGATCAATGGAATAGAATAGAAAACCCAGAAATAAACCCATGCATCTATAGTCAATTAATCTATGACAGAGGAGGCAAGAGTGCACAATGTTGGAAAGACAGTCTCTTCAGCAAATAGTGCTGGGAAAACTGGACAGCCACATGAAAAAATGAAATTAGATCATTCCTTAACTCCATACACAAAAATAAGTCCAAAATGGATTAAACACCTTAACGTTAGACCAGAAACTATAAAACTCTTGGAGGAAAACATAGGCAAAACATTCTCTGACACAAGTCACAGCAACATTTTTTCTACTCCATCTCCCAGAGTAATGGAAACAAAAGAAAAAATAAACAAATGGAACCTAGTTAAACTCAAAAGCTTTTTTGCACAGCAAAGGAAAAAATAACCAAAATGAAGAGACAACCCACAGATTAGGAGAAAATATTTGCAAATGATGTGATTGATAAAGGATTAGTCTCCAAAACTTACAAACAGCTTATGACACTTAATAGAATCAAAGCAAGAAACCCACTCAAAGAATGGGCTGCTGCTGCTGCTAAGTCACTTCAGTCGTGTCCGACTCTGTGTGACCACATAGATGGCAGCCCACCAGGCTCCCCCATCCCTGGGATTCTCCAGGCAAGAACACTGAGGTGGGTTGCCATTTCCTTAAGGTGAAAATAGACATTTCTCTATAGAAGACTTACCAATGGCCAATTGGCACATGAAAAAATATTCAAAATAGCTTAGTTATTAGAGAAATGCAAATCAACTCTACAAGATATCACCTCACACTTTCAGAATGGCTCTCATCAAAAAATCTACAAACAACAAATGAGGAGAGGGTGTGGAGAGAAGGAACCCTCCTGCACTGTTGGTGGGAATATAAATTAGTACAGCCACTAAGGAGAACAGTATGGCAGTTCCTTAAAAATTAAAGATAGAGCTACCATATGATCCTGCAATCCCACTCCTGGGCATATATCCAGAGAAAAACATGGCCTGAAAATATACATGCACCCCATGCTCATTGCTCACTGAAGCACTGTTTACAGTAGCCAGACATGGCAACAACCTACATGTTGTTTAAGGAATGCTTGATAACATTCCATATATATATATACTTCAACTTCTTTTATATACATACATACAATACAGTATTACTCAGCCATTAAAAATATGAAATAAAGCCATTTGCAGTGACATGAATGGACTTAGAGGGTGTCATGCTGCGTGAAGTAATAAAGATGATGATGATAACACCATCACCACTCTCATTTACTGAGTTCTCACCATGTGCTGGGCACCATGGGAACGCTTTCCAAGGATCATTTCATTTCATCCTCACATCAACCATGTGAAGAAGGCTCTAGTACTTCCCTCATGTTACAAAGAGGGAAAGCGATTGCTCAGAGGTAAGTCATTAATCAAAGATAACCAATGAAAGCACCAAGAGCTGAGCCCAAGCATTTTGTCACGGTTGCCATATATAATATAACAATAGCAGCTATATATAACACTAACAATAACAGCTATGTATAACATTAACAATAACAGCTATACCTGCACATATATTGTGTGGGTTCTGGATTGGATTCTCTCCTTCCCTGGGTCTTGAGACTGAGCACCAAGAGAGGAGTGAGACAAGCAATTTTAGAAAAGTAAGTCAGACTGCCAACATTGCCAACAGAACTCACTAAACCAAAGTCACAATTCTCAGCCCTAACCTCTGTGTTCTAAAGGTGACTTCGGTAAACTGCAGGCAGACATTGGGGCAGATGATGGAGTTATTGAGATGCAACCTCACCTGGTCTGGAGGTCAGGATGTCCAGGGAGGCATTTACCTGTGTCAGGAAGTCCTTCTTATCCCATCTGATGGTGAGTCAACTGAAGGGGACATGTGGATACCTGGCCCAACACTTGAAGGTTCAGAACCCTGTCACTAAGATATGAGAAGGACCCTTTGGTTCTGACACCCCTTCTGGAACATAACCAGTGATGTGCCCTCTGCAGTCTTGGGAATTGTCACCCTGCCCCGACGAGAGCAGTGGAAACTCCTTGCAGAATGTCTGAGTCAGAGTCATGCCTCACAAGACATGGAGGGAAATGGAAGGAATGGCAGACTGAAGATTAGTTTTATATCCAGCTATTAAGATGCTAACAGAAGCAGGGCTGCTTTGTGTGGGTGCACCATTTGTAATAATTTCCCTTTCCCTTCTCATTAAAAAGAGACAACTTTTAAACATTATTATAGAAACAGTAGAAACAGTTTAACAAAGAAAACATTCACATTCTGTTTTGGTTCTTTATGATCCTTGCTACTCTGCTCATATACTGTCCATTTTTATGTGACTGTGATCATAGACTAGAAAAGTGAAAGGTGAAAGTGAAAGGGAAGGTTGCTCAGTCATGTCTGAATCTTTGAGACCTCATGGACTATACAGAATGGGATTCTCCAGGTCAGACTACTGGAGTGGGTGGCCATTTCCTTCTCCAGGGGATCTTCCCAACCCAGGGATCAAACCAGGGTCCCCTGCATTGCAGGTGGACTCTTTACCAACTGAGCTATGAGGGAAGCCCCAAAGGGGAAACTGTGGCTGCATCAGCTGGGAGTCGAACCAGCATGGTAGGCAAGAATTCTACCACTGAACCCATAGACTGAGTCAGTGGGAATGGCACACCACTCCAGTATCCTTACCTGGAGAATTCCATGGACACAGGAAACTGGTGGGGCTACAGTCCATGGGATAGCAGAGAGTCAGACACAACCGAGTGACTAACACGTGTGTTACTAGAGTAGCTTGCCATTCCCTTCTTTAGGGAATCTTCCCGCCCCAGGAATCAAACCCGGGTCTCCTGCATTGAAGGCAATTTCTTTACTGCCTGAGCCACTCTTTTTTCCATCTTTTTTTCATTGACCTCTCTGATGTTTGCATCTCCAGGCTTGAGTGTAAGCTTATTCATATCCATTCCAGGGAGTACAGAGCATGAAAATCCCAGAAAGAGTAAAATTTTCTATTCTGTCATGTAGTCATGACTTCAGTGGAGAGTAAGACAGCTGTTAGTAAGAAGATAGGAGAAGGAAAAGAAGAGGGGAAACTGGTTTTTAAAAGAAGTCTTCATCCTAGTTATTTTCAAGTTAGGACACTCACCAACAAGCTGACAAGCAGCTCTGCACACAGCAGGCTTGGCAGTGCCCAGTAGCTACACCCAGAGGAGGGCATTCTGGCTGTGCCAGCAGCCTTTCCAAGACTGGGTGAGAGGAGGGGAAAATGCTTCGCATTCCTCTGTCTGTTCAGTCACTGACTCAGGAAATCGGTCTGTGTTATTCAGCTGGTAGCTTCACTACATTTTTCCTGGGAGGCCAAGGGTTCAAGTTCCACCCTAGAAGCTTGGCAGCTCCCCAAAGGCAATGCTTGCCTTGTCATGGAAGATGGATAGCTGCATGCAGTGGAAAAGAGACTTTTTCTCTTTGGTTCTCCCAGGGAAATGGGGAGCAGAGGAGCAGGAATGACACCACATGACTCATCTTAATTTGATCCAGAAACTCCAAAGAACCCCAGTATGAAACTGGCACAACTGTCACCCAATTGCAGGCACTTCTAAGAAGAAAGGAAAAATTGAGCTCCTGCCCCCATGCTCCACCATCTCCTTAAATCAGCACTCAGCTCAGACTTTGCTTCCACCACAAGAGTGCAGGCAAGAATGGCACAAAATGGTGGTAGGTGTGCATTGCCAGAGTGAGGAAGCAGAGATCCACAGGGATCCACACTAAACTTGGAACTCAGGGTCACACTTGTGCCGAATATTCTCTTGATGAAGTTTTTCTCCAAAATGCTTATACACAACACCTCTTGACTGTCTAATATTACATATAAAAGCAATTTATCACTTGTATACTTATAAGTTCGGAAAGTATGATCACATTATAAGTTATTTGGAATCATTTGTATTAAATACATTTGTTAAGTTTTCTTTTGATTTAATATTGGAAATTGGAGAACTAACAAAATGGTTGCAGAGAGGGGTTTAGAGAGAGTGAAGATGATAATGAATCTTTCAGATAAAATAAGTCCCCCTGAACAAAAAGTAAATCCTTTAGGAATGTGATGTAATTTATTATTCTGCCTGAACAATTTCTATGGCAGCCTGCCTGGCCTGAAAAAAAAAAAAAAGTTTTGTGTTTTTTGTGTATTGGGCAATATCTAGGTTTATAAATAGCTTCAAGGGTAGCCTTTGTTTATTTTTTTGTGGACAGCCCTGACTCCAGAGCCCTTTGCCCCAGGATCGTGGGGGACTGTGTTGGGGGTGAGGGGAATGGTTCTTTTCTGGAGAAACTGTCTTTAGACTGGAGAAGCTAAGGGGATGGGGGAAAGGTCTCAGCTGATGGACTATCACTATCCCTCCTCCCTGCTTTGAAAAAGACACTGTGCTTGTGACAGTGTTCAGGAGGCAGGACCAGCCCCGGGAACCCACTGAGAGGCTCAGGTCTGGTGCTTTTGCTCTCAGGACACCTTTCACCAACTCCCCGTGGATTTCATCTCTAGTCAGTTATTAGATTCGCTCTTCCTGTTGTAAGTCCCTCTCTCCCACGCTCCCAGACCTAAACAAGTCTTACGAGAAAAGATGACTGCTTCAGAGGAAAGGAAAGAGGAAAGCCCGAAGGGAGCTGTGCTGTGTGGACCTCCCTCAGCCCCTGTGAAGCCTGAATTTAGTTCTCATGTTTGCACCTGAAAATATTATCTTTTCTCTGTTTGCAAGAGCAAGTTTTTTTGTGTTTTTTAAAACAGTTTTATTGAAAATAATTCACATGCCATACAATTTGTCCACCTAAAGTATACAGTTCAGGGCTTTACTATATATACAGAGTTGTACAATCCTCACCACAATTAACTTAAGAACATTTTATTACCCTCCCCAGAGAAACTCCACATCCTTTAAGCCAGTCCTTCTCCAATTATCCCATCCTCCCAGATCTAGAAAACCACTAATCTAATTTTTGTCTCTATGGATTTGCCTATCTTGGATATTTCATAGAAATGGAATGAATGCGCTTCTAAAGATCTTTCTATTCTCCCACAGAGTTTGGCAAAAGACCTTGAATCTAGTAGTGTTTGAGTAAAGTTAAATTAGATTACTTGGTTTTAGAATTAATATAACCCACAAAGTGGGAAACTACATAATCTTATATGAAAAGTCTTAAGTACCATTACTCAGCATGGGCTCATGGCCTGGATATTATTAGAATGTAAAGACAACCTATGATCAAGCTTCCCCTAGAGTCAGCTCCCCAGATATGGCATCCTGTTCTGACAGCCCCTTCAACTTTACAACAGGTACACCACAAGCTCAACAATTCAGAAATCTATCAATCCCTTAGAATATGGGTATTCTCTCATGAGCTGGCATACCACTCTGCTTGTTAACACAATCCTTCCATCACCTTTCTCCAGAGAAGGCAATGGCAACCCTCTCCAGTACTTTTGCCTGGAAAATCCCATGGACAGAGTAGCCTGGTGGGCTGCAGTCCATGGGGTCACGAAGAGTTGGACACAAATGAGGAACTTCACTTTCACTTTTCACTTTCATGCATTGGAGAAGGAAATGCCAACCCACTCCAATGTTCTTGCCTGGAGAATCTCAGGGATGGGGAGCCTGGTGGGCTGCCGTCTATGGAGTCGCACAGAGTTGGACACGACTGAAGCAACTTAGCAACTTAGCAGCAACACTAAAATTCACTAAAAACCATGTAATTCATTCCCAACATGCTGTTATTCTTTCCAAAACACTTGCTAAGTGAACATTTGTAGAACACTTGCTGTATGTTGCCTTTATGTCCAAGGATTGAGGTAAAGATCATATGCAACCAATAGCTGAGAGATAATTGGATAAGTGTCCAAGTATCTACTTACAGTTTCAACCTCAGATGAACTATTCTGCCTGAGTAAATTTTCTCATAAGAATTTCCTTTTAAAGTTTGTGTTTCTTTGTTAAGAAACTATAAAACTCTTAGAGGAGAACATAGGCAAAACACTCTCTGACATAAATCACAGCAGGATCCTCTATGATCCACCTCCCAGAATACTGGAAATAAAAGCAAAAATAAACAAATGGGATCTAATTAAAATTAAAAGCTTCTGCACAACAAAGGAAACTATAAACAAGGTGAAAAGACAGCCTTCTGAATGGGAGAAAATAATAGCAAATGAAGCAACTGACAAACAACTAATCTCAAAAATATACAAGCAGCTTATGAAGCTCAACTCCAGAAAAATAAATGACCCAATCAAAAATGGACCAAATAACTAAATAGACATTTCTCCAAAGAAGACATACGAATGGCTAACAAACACATGAAAAGATGCTCAACATCACTCATTATCAGAGAAATGCAAATCAAAACCACAATGAGGTACCATTTCACACCAGTCAGAATGGCTGCGATCCAAAAGTCAACAAGCAATAAATGCTGGAGAGGGTGTGGAGAAAAGGGAACCCTCTTACACTGTTGGTGGGAATGCAAATTAGTACAGCCACTATGGAGAACAGTGTGGAGATTCCTTAAAAAATTGCAAATAGAACTGCCTTATGATCCAGCGATCCCACTGCTGGGCATACACACTGAGGAAACCAGAATTGAAAGAGACACGTGTACCCCAATGTTCATTGCGGCACTGTTTATGATAGCCAAGACATGGAAGCAACCTAGATGAATGGATAAGAAAGCTTTGGTACATATACACAATGGAGTATTACTCAGCTATTAAAAAGAATTTATTTGAATCATTTCTAATGAGGTGGATGACACTGGAGCTGATTATACAGAGTGAAGTAAGCCAGAAAGAAAAAACACTAATACAGTATACTTACACATATATATGGAATTTAGAATGATGGTAATGATAACCCTGTACACAAGACAGCAAAAGAGACACAGATGTATAGAATGGCCTTTTGGACTCTGTGGGAGAGGGAGAGGGTGGAATGAGTTGGCAGAGTGGCAATGTAACATGTATGATATCATAAGTGAAACGAATCACCAGTCCAGGTTTGATGCAGGATGCAAGATGCTTGGGACTGATGCACGGGGATAATCCAGAGAGAAGGTGTGGGGCGGGAGGGGGGAGGTGGGGGTCGGGATTGGGAGTTCATGTATACTCGCGGCTGATTCATGTCAATGTATAGCAAAACGAATACAGTATTGTAAAGCAAAACAAACTAAAAAATCAAAATTAATTAAAAAATAAAACAATTTCCTTTTAATGAAATGTGAAAGTTTTAAGAAAAATGGAGCTTACAGATCACAGTATTGCTGTTAGATAAATGACCAGGAGTACTATTTTTTAAAACCACATTTTATAAACAAATTTATCAGAAAATCCAGAAAAAAAAAAAAAAAAACCACAGTAGTTCAGCATTCATGCTTAAATGAAGATAACACATGTGCCTGAAGACCAAGATGTGCCAGGGCTTGGAGGGAAATTGGGGAGGACTAATACCAAGAGCCTTTCAGGGGCTGTTAGGCACTGTTATCCTAGGTCTGACCTCAAAGCCTTCTTTTTGAGGAGAAAGCAAAATGAGACTGACTGGACTAAGGGTTAGCTCTTAGAGCTGTAACAAAGGATCCAGAAATACTCTCTCATGCATCTGGCTTCTTTTCACTGAGATGGCACTGAGTCATAGGTGAAATGATCATTTTGTTTAATAACTAAAGACAAGAGTGGCTTTTCAACCTAAAGATGGTCTCTGGCAATGACTCTGGACCCCTGGATATTGAGAAGTATCTAAGAAGGCTAGGGCGCTCTTGCCTTGGGTTTAAAGTGAGGCCTTTGGATTCTTCCTTTGCATCATCACTTTTCCTAAGGTCTGCCTCATGGTGACCTGGTGACTGTGAATAGTGCTTTTCAGAGTGAAAAGGTGGTTTTACTGCTTTAAGTTCAGGTTTCACACACTTGAGCCCCTTGCATTAGACACAGATTCTTCACAATTAAAGGAAACATGATACTGTCCCAATCATTTCTCTCTTTGGGTAGGGATGTGGTTTATACCTTCTCCCAGGAAGGGCATCTGTCCATAAGAACTCATCCTAAAGATTAAATCAGTCATTTAGAAATCACTGGGCTAGGAATTTCTTGAGTCCAGGATGACAGAGTAGAACTAACCATGAAAAAGACCTTCAAGATACTCATTTTATTGGTAGTTTGTTGTGGGGAGAAAGGGGGAGAACGTGAATGTGGTGAGCCTTGTGAAGTAAGTGGTGTGGCATATGATGAAGCACAGCCTGCTATAGGTTAGAAAGACTTCCTAGGGGAAGTGATTTCTTTATTGGACCTTAACCAGGAATAGGAATTGACCAGGCATCTACAAGTTAGCAACTGAGGAGAAGAGACAGGCAGAGTTATAAGCCTATGAAAAGGCACAGGAGTAGAGATAGATTGATGTGTCTGGCTTGCCTTGAGTGGTGGGTATGTGTTTTGCAGAAAATCGGGCTATACAAGTCAGCAAAAGCCAGAGAAATAGAAGCCTTGCATTGAAATGAGACATAGCGCTTTTTTTCTAGCTCTTTCTTGTTCTTCCAACATGCAAATGATTCCCTGAGTTTTATCTTACTGATTACTACGGAATGTATGTACCTCTCTTTTGCTCTAAATGGACAAAACTGCATTCCAGTTTTGGTTCTGCCACTTGCTGTGTTGTCTCAGACAAATTAGCCACATAGAGCTTTTGTTTTGTTTTCTGAAAAATAGGACCAAACTAGGAACAAAATCATGACACTATTGTGAGTGTTATCAGTATCAAACAAGCACAATGATGAGCATTAAAAAGTTTTCATAAAATATTTGTGGAATCATATTGGTACATGAGTGAAAAGGAAACTTTGCCATCTGGAAAATAGCTTTAGCTTCCCAGACACCAGTAGCTGCCAAAGTGGCCTAGGAGACCAGGGAAGAGACAGAAATGGGATCTGAACTCTGAAGGAGAGGGACAGGAAGCCAGGGGCCCCAGAGCCAGGAGACAGTGGGCCAGAAGAGTGGATCAAAGTGGAGGGATGCAGCTTGTGCCAGACAACAAGGGCATCACATGTCAGGAGTGCAGACAGGAGGGAGGGGTGGCGGATGCTGCTCATGGCACCTCAGGGAGTGGATGCACAGCAGCCCATGGCTTCCTCTTTCCTGTTGTAGTCCTGGTGTCTTACCAGACTCTGGAAAGACATCAAAAAAGGGAATATAAAGAGAGGTAGAGAAAAGGGAAAACAAAACAGCTGTGTTTTTGTATAGTAATAGTATCATTCTGCCATGATAAATACTCTCAGTGGGAAGGAACTTAATCTGTGAAAGACCATCCATGAACAACCACAGCTAATCTTATTCTTAATGATGAAGGATTTTTCCCCTTAAGATCAGAAGCAAGAAAACATTGTCTGCTCTTCCCATTTCCATTAAAAATTGTGCTAGAGGATGTGATCAGGGCAATTAAGTCAAGAAAAAGAAAGAAAAGGCATTTAGATAGGAAAGGAAGACATAAAACTATCTGTATTTGCAGATGACTTGTCATCCAGTCCCATCACTTCATGTGAAATAGATGGGGAAACAGTAGAAACCATGTCAGACTTTTTTTTGGGGGGGGTAGGGCTCCAAAATCACTGCAGATGGTGACTGCAGCCATGAAATTAAAAGATGCTTACTCCTTGGAAGAAAAGTTATGACCAACCTAGATAGCATATTCAAAAGCAGGGACATTACTTTGCCGACTAAAAGGTCCGTCTAGTCAAGGCTATGGTTTTTCCTGTGGTCATGTATGGATGTAAGAGTTGGACTGTGAAGAAGGCTGAGCGCTGAAGAATTGATGCTTTTGAACTGTGGTGTTGGAGAAGACTCTTGAGAGTCCCTTGGACTGCAAGGAGATCCAACCAGTCCATTCTGAAGGAGATCAACCCTGGGATTTCTTTGGAAGAAATGATGCTAAAGCTGAAGCGCCAGTACTTTGGCCACCTCATGCAAAGAGTTGACTCATTGGAGAAGACTCTGATATTCGGAGGGATTGGGGGCAGGAGGAGAAGGAGATGACCGAGGATGAGATGGCTGGATGGCATCACTGACTCGATAGACGTGAGTCTGAGTGAACTCTGGGAGTTGGTGATGGACAGGGAGGCCTGGTGTGCTGCGATTCACAGGGTCTCAGAGTCGGACACGACTGAGCAACTGAACTGAACTGAACTGAACTGAAGTGTAATTAGAAAAAAAGCTTGAAAGAAGAAAAAGATTGAAAGAGTCACAGTTTCTGATTTAAAAACTTAATACAAATCAACAATAATCAGAACAGTGTTGTATTAGCATGAAGATAAACAAAGATCTACTCCAGTGTTATTGCCTGGAGATCTCAGGGACAGGGAAGCCTGGTGGGCTGCCGTCTATGGGGTCGCACAGAGTTGGACACGATTGAAGTGACTTAGCAGCAAACAAAGATCAATGGGTGAAAATTGAGAATCAAAAGTAAACCTTCTCAGTTAAAATCAGTTGATTTTCTAAGTGAAGTGAAAGTCACTCAGTCATGTCCAACTCTTTGGACTGTATGGTCATGTCTATGCAGTCCATGGAATTCTCCAGTCCAGAATACTGAGGAGGGTAGCCTTTCCATTCTCCAGAGGACCTTCCAACCCAGGTCTCCTGCTTTGCAGGAGGACTCTTTACCATAGTCTAAAGGGAGTGGCAAAACATTCAATGAAGAAAAAATGTCTAACTTTTTCAACAAATAATGCCAGGATAGCTGGTTAAACTACATACAAAAGAGTGAACTTGGACTCCTACCTCACCACATATACAAAAATTACCTCAAAATAGATCAAATTCCTAAATACTAGGACTAAAACTATAAAAAGCTTAGAAGAAAACTTGGGGGAAAATCTTCATGACACTGGATTTCACAATGATTTCTCAGATATGACAGTGAAAGCACAGGAAGAACAACAACAACAAAAGCAGGTAAGTTGTATTTCATCAAAACTGATAAATTTTCTCCTTCAAAATATATCAAAAAATGAAAACCACCGAAAGAATAAGAGAAAATGCTTTTACGTTCTATATATTCATATGTTGTCCTAATATAGAATGACCCCTGAGAATATTATTTCAATTGAAAGAAGTCTTCACAAAGGACAATTAGTCATATATTGCATCATTCCATCTATATGAAATGTCCAGAATAGGCAAATCCACAGAGACAAACTGTAGGCTAGTGGTCACCCAGGATTGGGAGTTAACAGATATGAAGTTTCTTTTGGGGTGATAAGATGCCCTAAAATTGAATGTGCTAATGATTGCACAACTCTGTGAATATACCCAAAGTCACTGAAGTATAAACTTTAGGTGCATTAATTGTACAATATATGAATGATATTTAATAATGCTCTTATTTAAAAAAAAAAAACCAATAATAACACACATTAACTGACTGCTATGCTAATGCCAGGCACTGTGGTAAGCTCTAAATTCTAACCCTAGGGTCAGGAGTGTTTTATTGTATTTATTTAGAGTTCAGAGACAACGATCTTGCTCATCGTCATAAAATCAGTAAGTACCATAATAGAAGTTAGGACTGACCCATTTTTGTCTCACTTTGCGTGTTACGGTCTTATTAAACGGTCATAGCTTGGATCTTGTCAGTCTTCTTGTGCTTCAAGTCCTGTGTTTACAATATAACTAGCCACTAAACTGCAGGAGTTAGTGAAAAGTCTGCTTCCAACTTTCTTAGCAGGGTACTGTGGTGAGGTGTTGGATCCCAGGTGCTGCTGGATAAGAGGTGGAGAGGATTCTGTCCCCCCATTAGCTCTGTTCTCTGGCTTTCTAAGCACATTTGTTCTAGAGACACCCTCAACTCCTTCCTCGGATGTGTCACAGCTCTAATTCTAGAAAGGACACTGTTGCCCCTCCCCCTTTGGCACCTGATTTTACAGATTCATTCTTGTGTGTGAAACGGATTCCTGTTACTTTTGCCTTTGTCCATTTCCTATTTCCAAGAAATAAAACGTGAGAAGGAAGGTGTTAGGCTCATGAAGAAAAATATGTTGCATAATTTTATGAAGGAAAAATTGGATGAGTTTTGTAGATATAACTATGAAGCACATGGATTCAATGTTCTTTGGGGGCTCAGCAATTAAGAAGAAAATGGGAACCCAAACCAATTATGCTTAGGATCGTTTCAAATCCCCATTGTTGGAAATCTTGGAAAACATTCCAGGATATTTGGTCAATACCTTGACTGTGCCTCTTGCAGACAAAGGTGATTATGAATAGCTTCAAATGATTCAAGTACAAAATAAGCCACAGGCATGATCACTTTTTTTTTGTGTGGGGTGGTACAATGGCACCCACCATCAAAGGAAATTTCGTTGCAGGTATTAACTAAAAACATGGTTACAATAAAGTTTATTAGAGAGTGAAAATCAATTTAAGTAACAGAATGCAAATTCTAAAGGGAAGAAATGTATTCTTCCATTACACCATCTGTGATAAAGAGCAGAGGCTGGAAAGGAAATTGTCTTCCAATGACTGTCCTCTCTGCTTTTTGTGCATTCTAAAATATTACCAGGAATTTTTGTGGCCTCATTTCATCATGTGGTCTTTCCATTGGGTTCTTAGGAATCAGAGCAGAACATAATGCAGTACTAAGGATCAGAGAGCCATCTCCTAGTTGTCAGTTCAGTTCAGTCTCTCAGTCATGTCCGACTCTTTGCAACCCCATGTATCGCAGTAGGCCAGGCCTCCCTCTCCATCACCATCTCCCGGAGTTCACTCAGACTCATGTCCATCGAGTCCGTGATGCCATCCAGCCAACTCACCCTCGGTCATTCCCTTCTTCTCCTGCCCCCAGTTCCTCCCAGCATCAGAGTCTTCTCCAATGAGTCAACTCTTTGCATCAGGTGGCCAAAGTACTGGAGCTTCAGCCTTAGCATCATTCCTTCCAAAGAAATCCCAGGGCTGATTTCCTTCAGAATGGACTGGTTGGATCTCCTTGCAGTCCAAGGGACTCTCAAGAGTCTTCTCCAACACCACAGTTCAAAAGCATCAATTCTTCGGCATTCAGCCTTCTTCACAGTCCAAGTCTCACATCCATACATGACCACAGGAAAAACCATAGCCTTGACTAGACGGACCTTAGTCGGCAAAGTAATGTCTCTGCTTTTGAATATATTACCTAGGTTGGTCATAACTTTACTTCCAAAGGGTAAGCATCTTTTAATTTCATGGCTGCAGTCACCATCCGCAGTGATTTTGGAGTCAAAATAAATAAAGTCTGACACGGTTTCTACTGTTTCCCTATCTATTTCCCATGAAGTGATGGGACCAGATGCCATGATCTTCGTTTTTTAAGCCAACTTTTTCACTCTCCTCTTTCACTTTCATCAAGAGGCTTTTTAGTTCCTCTTCTCTTTCTGCCATAAGGGTGGTGTCATCTGCATATCTGAGGTTGTTGATATTTCTCCTGGCAATCTTGNTCTACTGTTTCCCCATCTATTTCCCATGAAGTGATGGGGCCAGATGCCATGATCTTCGTTTTCTGAATGTTGAGCTTTAAGCCAACTTTTTCACTCTCCTCTTTCACTTTCAACAAGAGGCTTTTTAGTTCCTCTTCACTTTCTGCCATAAGGGTGGTGTCATCTGCATATCTGAGGTTATTGATATTTCTCCTGGCAATCTTGATTCCAGCTTGTGTTTCTTCCAGTCCAGCATTTCTCATGATGTACTCTGCATATAAGTTAAATAAGCAGGGTGACAATATACAGCCTTGGCGTACTCCTTTTCCTATTTGGAACCAGTCTGTTGTTCCATGTCCAGTTCTAACTGTTGCTTCCTGACCTACATACAGATTTCTCAAGAGGCAGGTTAGGTGGTCTGATACTCTGATCTCTCTCAGAATTTTCCACAGTTTATTGTGATCCACACAGTCAAAGGCTTTGACATAGTCAATACAGCAGAAATAGATGTTTTTCTGGAACTCTCTGGCTTTTTCGATGATCTAGCAGATGTTGGCAATTTGATCTCTGGTTTCTCTGCCTTTTCTAAAACCGACTTGAACATCTGGAAGTTCATGGTTCACGTGTTGCTGAATCCTGGCTTGGAAAATTTCGAGCATTACTTTACTAGCATGTGAGATGAGTGCAATTGTGCAGTAGTTTCAGCATTCTTTGACATTGTCTTTCTTTGGGATTGGAATCAAAACTGACCTTTTCCAGTCCTGTGGCCACTGCTGAGTTTTCCAAATGTGATGGCATATTGAGTGCAGCACTTTCACAGCATCATCTTTCAGGATTTGAAAGAGTTAAACTGGAATTCCATCACCTCCACTAGCTTTGTTCGTAGTGATGCTTTCTAAGGCCCACTTGATCTCACATTCCAGGATATCTGGCTCTATGAGTGATCACACCATCGTGATTATCCAGGTCGTGAAGATATTTTTTGTAAAGTTCTTCTGTGTATTCTTGCCACCTCTTCTAAATATATTCTGCTTCTGTTAAGTACCATTTCTGTCCTTTATCAAGCCCATCTTTACATTAAATATTCCCCTGGTATCTCTAATTTTCTTGAAGAAATCTCTAGTCTTTCCCATTCTTTCATTTTCCTCTATTTCTTTGCATTGATCGCTGAAGAAGGCTTTCTTATCTCTTCTTGCTATTCTTTGGAACTCTGCATTCATCTGGCTTGGAGAATTTTGAGCATTGCTTTACTAGCATGTGATAAGAGTGCAATTGTGTGGTAGTTTGAGCATTCTTTGGCATTGCCTTTCTTTGGGATTGGGATGAAAACTGACCTTTTCCAGTCCTGTGGTCACTGCTGAGTTTTCCAAATTTGCTGGCATATTGAGTGCAGCACTTTCATAGCATCATCTTTCAGGATTTGAAACAGCTCAACGGGAATTCCATCACCTCCACTAGCTTTGTTCGTAGTGATGCTTTCTAAGGCCCACTTGACTTCACATTCCAAGATGTCTGGCTCTAGATTAGTCATCACATCATCATCATTATCTGGGTCGTGAAGATCTTTTTTGTACATTTCTTCCGTGTATTCTTGCCACCTCTTCTTAATATCTTCTGCTTCTGTTAGGTCCATACCATTTCTGTCCTTTAGCTCAATGATGTGCTCCAGGATATTTCCTCAGAACTCTTTCTGTTCGTCTACTCATTCTCTCTACTGCTGTGTCTTCTTTGCTGTAGGATTTTAATTTTCATGACTACATTCTTAATGTCCAGAAGATTTATTTCTTTTTCAAATCTATCTGTTCTTTGGATGTACTCTGCCCTTTTCTTTTACTGTGGTTTCTATACCGTATTTTATCAGTTTAATCATTTTAGTAATATTTTATGCCCTTGCAGATTTTTATTTCATGTGTGCATATTTCAGTTGTCAGATGTGTATACTGACTCTCTGGGCTGCTTATTCCTTGTGTGTAATTTTTTATACTGAGCTTATTTAGAGGGGTAGTTTGCTAAGTTGTGTATGTTTTTCTTTGGCATGATTTTGTTATTCTTGCTGTTACTGAAGTAGAAAAAAATGGGGACAAGTTTTTATAATCATTTTTTTGGTTTGGAGTTGCTGTACCACATAGATAGTATAAATTCAGATCCCACACCTGCCTGTAGTATAGCAAGACAGGGGTGGGTATCTGTTTTCTCAGAGTTAACTTTTATTTTTTTCCCATCCACTAGGGCTCAGAGGTTAAGCATCTGCCTCCAATGCGGGAGACCCGGGTTCGATCCCTGGGTCGGGAAGATTCCCTGGAGAAGGAAATGGCAATCCACTCCAGTATTCTTGCCTGGAGAATCCCGTGGACAGAGAAGCCTAGTAGGTTACAGTCCACGGGGTCGCAAAGAGTTGGACACGACTGAGTGACTTTACCTTACCTTACCTTACCCAGGGAGATAAAAAAGTTTGCTATTTCTCTAGGGCAGAATTTTTCTTATCCCCACTTTATGAACAGAACTGTCTTTCAGCGTTCTCAATTCTTCTCGCTGTATCTGCAGGAACCACGTCTCCTGTTCGTCCTTGGACTATACCAGCAGCATTGTCCATTTAGTGCCCAGATTTGAATTCCTCTTTATTTTATGACACCAGGAGACTTATTTTATTTACAAGTTTGGTTGGTTGTGTATGCTTTTTTTTTAATTCACCATTTCTTCTGTGTTTTATACAGGTAATGGGCCTATTCACTGCAGCTCCATCTGTTGTGTTTTCTGAAGTTGATAATAAATTTAGTAGTAGATAATAAATTTTCTTACTATGAGACAGTTTAAACTTTAAATACTGTATTAAATTATTTTATTATACAGTAAGAAAGTTACCAGAATAATGTCTTTTCCATGTGATTTTTTTCTCATTAGTATTATTTTCTTTTTATTGTAATATATACTCTGGATTAATGCACTTCCTGACTTATATGAATAAAGAAGATCGGAGGGACAAAGAAGAGATTTCAGTAACAGAAACTTACCCTAGCCAGAAAACCTATGTGCTTCCTTCAGCTCATTCAGCCGTCAGCCTTTCCAGTGACCAGAATGTGACTTCTCTTGGTATTGTTCTTAACTTTTTTTCCTTTACTCTTATTTTCCAAGATACTGTTACTGAAAAGTACTTACTTTATTGGGAATATAGTTGTGAAGGATTTGTGAACCCATTGCAATATTCATAAGTTTCAGGGAAAAGAAAGTTAAAAATTGTGCCATTTACATGAAGAACTACATTACATGTCACTTTCGTAAGATACACTACAAGATGTGTCCTGCTGCTGCTGCTGCTGCTGCTAAGTCGCTTCAGTCGTGTCCAACTCTGTGCAACCCCAGAGACGGCAGCCCACCAGGCTCCCCCGTCCCTGGGATTCTCCAGGCAAGAACACTGGAGTGGGTTGCCATTTCCTTCTCCAAAGCATGAAAGGGAAAAGTGAAAGTGAAGTCGCTCAGTCGTGTCTGACTCTGTGACCCCATGGACTGCAGCCCACCAGGCTCCTCCGTCCATGGGGTTTTCAGGCAAGAGTACTGGAGTGGGGTGACGTCACCTTCTCCACAAGATGTATATCTCTGTGTAATTCAGGCTCCTCTGTCCATGGGATTCTCTAGGCAAGCATACTAGAGTCGTTGCCATGCCCTCCTGCAGGGGATCTTCCTGACCCAGGGATCAAACCCAAGTCTCTTATATCTCCTGCATTGGCAGACGGGTTCTTTACCACAAGCGTCACCTGGGAAGCCCCGTTAAATACATAGCAACTGAAACATTATAGTAGTACATTGGTACATTATACTATAATACTATACGATTTGATTTTTATAGAAATTGAGAAGTTAAAACTCTGTCAATTTTAATAGTTTTGATTTGGAAACAAGATAATGACTGTGACTTTTTGGGCCTCTTCCACATGCTGGACATCACTGTTTTATGTGTGCTGACCCTAGTGTAAGCCTGACCTGTGATCTAGCTACCATTATTTTCCCATTTTACAGTTGAGAACATTGAGGCTTAGAGAAATTCAGGGCCATTGTTCATTCTATTTCTTTTAGAGCTGACAGTTCAAAATGCTATTCCTTAGTCCTAAGTGATATTTTGTGTCATAGTAATAGCAGGGCATACTACGTATCACAGTTGGAACTCTATTGGTGGCCTTGAAATACCTTTTTTGCCCTCAGATACTTAATGGTCAATAAGGATGATTTTATTGAATACTTGCAATATGTTTTATTACCATTATTAAAGTTATATAAGCAGTTAGAAATGTATTTTTAAATGGCATTGCTGTTATTTAAATAAAAACTATTAAGCTGTTTTTAAGCTTGGTATTTTTTCTCTAAACTTTCTAGATTCTGTTCATATTTCAGCCATCATCATATGGAGATAATCATTTTTATTCACTGAGTTGTTGTGACGATTAATCACTGTGTATAAAGCATTTAGCTGCGAATCTGTTTGGTTCCTCTAGGTTCTTGGTCACCAGGGTCTTTCCTCTTCCTCTTATGGAAGGGAGAATTGAGGAATGGAGCTAAAGAGGCCTTAGTGGATTCTGATTATATCTGAGAAGTTTAAACTACGTTTTGTACTTGGGAATCACTGACAAATTTTGAGCAGGAGGGATTTGGAAGAAGACTAGGATGGAGGTCTAGGTCAGTTAGTGAACTTTTAAATTAATGTGACCTGGGCAGTGATGACGGTCTGGGCAGTGTTGTGGGAAAGGAGAAGAAATGAGACATTCTGAATAGGCAGCTGATGGCTTAAAGCTCAGCATTCAGAAAACTAAGATCTCGGCATTGGTCCCATCACTTCATGGCAAATAGATGGGGAAACAGTGGCAGACTTTATTTTCTCCAAAATCACTGCAGATGGTGATTGCAGCCATGAAATTAAAAGACGCTTACTCCTTGGAAGGAAAGTTATGACCAACCTAGACAGCATATTAAAAAGCAGAGACATTACTTTGTCAACAAAGGTTTGTCTAGTCAAGGCTCTGGTTTTTCCAGTGATCCTGTATGGATGTGAGTGTTGGACTATAAAGAATGCCAAGTGCCAAAGAATTGATGCTTTTCAACTGTGGTGTTGGAGAAGACTCTTGAGAGTCCCTTGGACTGCAAGGAAATACAACCAGTCCGTCCTAAAGGAGATCAGTCCTGAATGTTCATTGGAAGGACTGATGTTGACGCTGAAACTCCAATACTTTGTCTACCTGATGTGAAGAGCTGACTCATTGGAAAAGACCCTGATGCTGGGAAGGATTGAGGGCAGGAGGAGAATGGGATGACAGAGGAGAAATGATTGGATGGCATCACTGACTCCACGGACATGAGTTTGGGTAAAGTCTGGGAGTTGGTGATGGACTAGGAGCCTGGCATGCTGCGATTCATGGGATCGCAAAAAGTCGGAAATGACTGAGCAACTGAACTGAACTGATACTCACTAAGTGGATGGCATGGTTGGAGAAGGAGAATGCAAATGGCTGGTTAGCATTGTCAGACTAAGAACAATGATATCACCAGGTCTTAATGTCAAACTCTTAGAGCACCTTCAACCATATGTAGCATTTCAGGTGATATTCATATTTAGGACCTAGCTTTTGATAAGCAATTAGAGCTTGCTGAGAGGTTTAGGCTTAAAAAACAGAAGAGCCTTTTCCCTAATTATATAGTTGATACTGATGGAAAATGGGGAAATGCTTAGGACCAGCCTGAGAAATGTCACCCATCAGAGGGCAGGAGGAGCCCACCTCACCCAGTGAGGGAAGCGGATGAGCAGCCTCTGGTAAAGGGACTTTCAAGAAAAAGTGACTTGCTGACAGTTTCACAGGCCACCAGAAAGTCAAGAAAGAAGACTGAGTTTTTTTGAGCACTTTAAGACCTATCAGTATTTCTAATAAGTGAAGTCGATGACCAGGCTGAGTGTCACTATTCGGCATGTTTCAAAAAGGAACTGTGACTATCAAGGAATGAAGCTGATCTGTTGGGTGTGTTAGTAAGTTATAAAAGTGAAGTCACTCAGTTGTGTCCGACTCTTTGCGACCCCATGGACTGTAGCCTACCAGGCTCCTCTGTCCATGGGATTCTCCAGGCAATAATAGTACTGGAGTGGACTGCCATTCCCTTCTCCAGGGGATCTTCCCGACCCAGGGATCAAACCCGGGTCTCCTGCATTGTAGACAGACGCTTTACCGTCTGAGCCACCAGGGAAGTCCAAAGAAAAAAAATCCAAAGATGGTTTGAAAATGAAGGATAGAATCTTCCTATGTACCTTTAAAAGTTGTTATTTGACTATAACACTTTTCTGCCTTTTGATAAAGGAATCATTTTATCAAAATGATTCGTTTCTTAGATCTTTTATGTCTGATTAGTCTGTACTTAGGGCCTCCCTGGTGCTGCAGTGCTGGAGAGTCGGCCTGCCTCTGCAGTGGATGCAGGTTGGGTCCCCGGGTCAGGAAGATCCCCAGGAGAAGGAAATGGCAACCCTCTCCAGCATTCTTGCCTGGGAAATCCCATGGACAGAGGAGCCTGGGGGTTACAGTTCTTGGGGTCAGACATGACTTAGCAAGTATGTAAACAAGTCTATACTTATACCATTATTGAAGAACTCACAAATGACCAGACTCAGAGACCAAAGATAATATGTGAAATTTTTGATATGAGGATTAAAAAAAATGTGCTTAAGAAAGCAAAATTATTTAATATTAAAAACTTGTGGATGTCTTAGTCATAGAGGCAAAGTGGGTTTATCTTAGTATAAGAAAATCTGAAGGAAATGTTTTTGAGAAGAGATGTCAGGACTCTTTGCTGTTAACTCAGTTCTCTTTGAGGGTTAAACACAGCTGAAAAGGCTATGTTTTGCTTTAAAGACATATTATTAATACTGGACAAGGTTTAAAAATTATCCTTTGGGTCATGTTCTTCCATGTAAAGGCTTTTGGAATTAAATTAGATGTTTTCTACAAAGTATTCCTTTCAGATCATCAAAAGTTTTTTTGTTTTCTTTTCTTTTTAGTAAATCACACTCCGGAATTCTAAACCGTGTATGAAGCAATGTAGATTATCCCTCCTAACATGTGTTGTTCAGAGTGCTCTGGATAGATAAGTAATCTTAAAATGTGGACACTATTCACCACCAAATGGAGGTTTAAAAATATTTCAGTTTCTGGACATAATAGTTTCTAGATCAGGCTAATAATTTAAAATAGAAAAAAATAACGGACCTGAAATTTTAATTGATAGTAATGTTTCTTTTTTTTTAAGGTGTGAATAACAATGATGAGTTATTTGAAAGGTAACGATCTTAATTCATAGTTTTACTTGCAGTTAGGTATAAATCTATGTTCTGGAAATTGTGTTGTTCATATGTATGTCAACTTTACACTGTATATTTTTTTGTGGATTAAAGGAATGTAATTCCCACTGGGAATGGGATCTTTTAAGAAACTGATGCTTGTTATGTTGTATCTCTCTTACTGTTTTAGAGTAGGTAGAGTCTTTGCTGCATTTTCTTTTACTATGTATGTATTAAATTGCAGTAGGCAGGACAGATTAGAAGCTGTCTTCTAGGCCTTACGTTTGCTCCTTTGAGAGTATGTATGAAGTTGTCAATTACTGATGATTAGGCTTTTCCACTGAGGATTAATGCAATTAAAGCAAGAGAATGAAGTTAGTTATATGCTTATCATTTTTTGTGTTCATTTATGCTGTTGGAGAGTGTAGTTTTAAATGCTCATTTTTGCTTAATGTAAGTAAGTGGTGGATACTGATTTATATTTCTCATATTGCACTTCGGAATGAAGTGTTTTGGTAGATCCACTCCAGACGAGTGAACTGACTGATATTGCAGACATTATCAATGACCTTATAACAAAGGATGGAGTTTCCAGTGAAGAGCTCGGCCTAACAGAGCAACAGGCTAGGAGCATCTCCAGGTAATCATTGAATAATTCATTTTTAACCTGTTTAAAATGTTTATGGTTTAAGAGTATTTTTAAAAATGACCGACCATTTTTGGTGATTTTTTAGGAAACAGATTCAAAGCTTACAAAGATTTTTTTTCTCTGTTAATAGATTTTGTGATGTTTATGTATCATTCCTCCCCTTCCTCCAACAATCATAGACTGGCTTCTGTAACTAATACAGCATTTCTGTATCCTGAGTTTTCTGAAGGTCTCATCGCTCTGAATACAACAAAAATATAATCCTGTTTCTTCTTAAAGTAATTAATAATTCAGTTCATAGTACTTTACCCTAGACATGAACCTTTAGAATACATTTTAAATAGCTTTTCTTGGAACATTATGTTAAAATGTTTTTCCTTGTTGCCTTTCCTGGGCCATGAACTGGTTTTTGATAGAAAAAGGCTGCTTCTTCTACTGATGCTTCTTTGGGATACATACACCTTTTGGCTTATTGATTCATTGGGGGTTGGTTGGATAGGGTACTCTCTGCCTGGCACGTCCCAAGAGTCCAGACTCCAGAGAAAAAGCAGGTGTCTAGTAGAAAACCACATTGTCTCTGTCCATAACCCATCTTCATGTTAGGATGGTGTCTTCTTCCCATGCTGTATGTTTCGAGTCGGCCCCAAATTGCTGTCTCACACCACCTTTTTTCTTGGACCACTGTTAGTACTGTTTGTGTAGAAGCCAGGATGGGATTAGATATACAAAAGCTGTATTGAGCAAATGCCTGAGAGGAAGAAAATCAGAAGTAAGGCATCAGACCACAGTGCAAGTCTGTTCCCTCCCTGTGGAGGAGAGAAGGCTGAGTCAGTTAAGTCCAGAGTACAGTGTGGTTCTGGGAAAGCTTCAGCTGGGTCAGTGGTGAGATATCAAGCCAGAGTCAACTTCAGAGGAGTCCTGTTTCTTACAGGTCAGGGCCAGCCACAGGATCCCTGCCATGCTCCTCATTAGCTCAGGTTGGACCCTGGGCAGTACAGCCTGGGCAGGAACCTGAGGCCAGATCCGGATCCAGGAGGGCTGCAGTTTGGAAGTCATCTCTGTGGAATATGTTTTGGAAGTGATTGAGATGGTCTAGGAATAGTTCAATGAAGAAATCCAAAACAGAACCTTTAAAATCATTCATATTGGTAGTGAGCAGAGAAGGATGCCCAGTATAAGAGGCTGTATTGTGTTTTGAGAGTGAGAAAAAGACCCAGGTAAGAGAGAGTTTAAAGCAGAAAGAAGCCAGTTGCACCAGATACTATAGAGAAATCCAGTAGGAGAAAGACTTAAGAGGCTCCTGGTGACCTGAGATTGTTGTCAGTGGATTTCAGGGGACAGACTGGAGCAAATTGACTAGACATCATAAGCCTGTGACTGGAGTGAGTAGCCATTTCCTTCTCTAGGGGATCTTCCCAACCCAGAGATCGAATCCAGGTCCTCACATTGCAGGCAGATTCTTTACCATCTGAGCCACCAGTAAAACCCAGTACTGGAGTGGGATGCCATGCCCTCCTCCAGGGCATCTTCCCAACGCAGGGACTGAGCCCAGGTTTCCTGCATTGCAGGCAGAGTCTTCACTGTCTGAGCCACCAGGAAAACCCATATGTATGCATGTATTCCCTCTCTGGAGCCTCGCTCCCACCCCTGTCCCCACCCCTGCCCTCGATTCCACCCTCTGGGTCATCCCAGGGCACTGCGCTGAGCTCCCCGTGCTATACAGCAGTGCCAGCTGTCCAATGTACTCACGGTGTGTATATGTCAGTGCTACTTTCGCAATTCATCTTATCCTCTCCCTCCCCAGCTGTGTGCACAGGTTCATTCTCCACATCTGTACCTCTGTTCCTGACCTGTAGATGTGTTCATCAGCACCATTTTTCTAGACTTCACATATATGCATTAATACACAAAATTTGTTTCTCTTTCTGACTTACTCTGTATGACAAGGCTCTGGATTCATTCACATCACTACAACTGACTCAGTTCCTTTACATGACTGAGTAATATCCCTTTGTATGTATGTACCACATCTTTATCCATTCATCTATCAGTGGACACTCAGGTTGCTTCCATGTCCTGGCAACTGTAAATAGTGCTGCAGTGAACACTGGGGTATGTGTATTATCTCCATAACAAATTTAAAATCAAATAACACACTGCTGGTTAAATTTCTCAGGATTCAGCATCCCTCTGGTAGACATCCACAAAGAACTGAGAAGGAGAGAAGAGAGATTCAAGTCTGGATGAAAAGAAAACGAAAAGAAAGAATGGCAGAGTACTTAAATCAGCTGGCAGAGAAGAGAGGGCAAGAACACGATCCTTTCTGCCCCAGGAATAACCCAGTAAGTCTGCAGTATCAAGGGTAGTGGAATTATCACAGAATATGTGTAACTTTTTCCTGGCAGGTATTCAAGAGGAGGATGAACATAATTTGGAATCATTTATTATTTGATAGAAAAGTCGCATTTTACTTAAGTCAGGGAAAATTAAGAAATGACCTTAACAAAATGTAGCAAGGGACTACAAACCATGTTTTATTCAACTGTCTGAAATATTTTTTCTCCCTGAGGCTAATTATGGCTCTAACATTTTAACCATTGAATGAAGAGATCAAGGGATTGGGTGACCAACTGAAGTCACTCCCTTAATTTTCAGTGAAAGTCAGTTGTAGTCAAACAACTTGACTATGTATGTAATAAAGGCATTTTAAAAATCAATTTTCTCTCTGTAAGTTGTCCACAAAAAAACCTTTTTAAAGTATGGTCCAGTCATGTACCAACACAACACTGGCACTTGTGTGTGTGTTTCAGCTTTTCTGTAAACTGTCAACATTTGTTTACCAAGTCCTGACTATGGATATAACCATGGCTAGGTCAGAAGTGTTTTTCTTCAGAAGATGAAATAAGGCAGTATTACTTTGATGATTACATAACTATGAAAGTCACATTTATATTACATTTGGATTATAGTGTATCTTTTACTTTGTAATCTGAAATATATATAATACTTCATTGTTTTCTCCATCATTAGGGAAACACATTTTATAAAATAAGTGAATCTTCCAAGAAAGATTGTCACATTTAAGCACCAAATGTGCAAAAGTAGGTGAACTGTTACTTAATGTCATTTATTTACCTGTGTGTGGAGAGAGCATGCTGACATTAGATGACATTTTGTTGATAGCTCTGGAGACATGATAATGACCTTCAGAGCTACTTGAAGACCAGAATCTTACAGTGCGTGTGTATATGTGTATTCTTCCATGCCATGGAGGGTGAGTTCCCATATCACCCTCCCATCAGCCAGATACCCCAGATGGTTGGAATTATATCCAAATTTAGAATAAATTAACTCAGAGGGTGTTGGGACTGTTTCGTTCATAGACTTTATGACATCTCCTTCAGTATTGCAGGTAAATTTTTAGTTTCTATTTGGATAAAGGTATGGAACTAGTGAGGGATTCATGTAATTTAAAATTTACATTTTATCAGAAATCAATAAAACATTGCATTTATTATTGACTACTGTATAGGACCTTGAGAAAGTTTATTCACTTCTCTGTGTACATTTTTATATACACAGTTGACCCTGTGAAAGGACTTAACCCTCATTAGTAATTCAACAGTAACTCTTAATGTTTTGGAATAAGACATATTTATAGCTGATGTTGGCCAGTTTACCTTGTGTCACATGCATTTTGAAGAATTTAGAAGTCACAATAAACCTACTGTAGTAGGTTTCTGGTAAACATTTTAAAACATTAAAATGATGATTTTGAATGTCTCACTCATTTCTGCTTTTATCAACCATGCTCTTGGTTAGATTAATCACAAGACAAAGTACAAAATATAGGTGTCTCCATCCTTGAATGTTCCTAATTTCCATTTTAAGTTGCAGCTGATAAGGATCTCTCCTTTTGAGAAAATATATGAATTTAGCTGCTAAAATAGACTTTGTAGTCTATTTATTAAATTGGATTTTATTTTAATTACATGATGCTTTAACATTTTCATGTTTTGGGCTGGAGTAGGAAGCTTCATCAAATATGACAATGTCTTATACTGTTCCTAAATAGCAAAATTATATTTTAGCTTCCTATTAAAATTTATTAGTGGAATTTTCATGTTTTCTGTGGATTGTAATGGTTTAATCATTTGAACTGAATGGTAATGAACTAATTGGTTATTTCTTGTGCAGTTTTACATGACTTCAAGGGAAATCAGGCTGAGACAAAAGATGAAGCATGAAAAAGACAGGTGAGTTTAGTAGTTACACCCTGATCGTTCTCTCTCACTCACTTGGGACCATAGATAATGCCTTAGGCATTCTAGTTTTCACAGTAGTCCCTTTTTGTTGATAAATGGAAAAGTATGGGAGATAACTGCAGGGAAAATAATTAGACTCCACTATCCTTTTTAGGAGTTTGCTTTCAAATATTGTTTATTCCCTTCAAATTTTATAACTTATTTCTGAAATCCCTCTCCCCCTCCCAATCCAAATACATGTTGCATTTTTTAAGTACCCCACAAGTGCCTTTAACAATACCTCCTAATGGTTTTCAGAAATCTCACATTTGAATTTGCATTGAATTGCATTGAAGAAAATCAGTACTAGGTGGTCTTCAAACACTGTGTTCCCTCTAGAAATATGAAGTGAAAGGGACTCTCTTACTAAATGGTCTTTAATTTTTTGTTTTAAAGATTGCTACTCTCAGACCACTATAGTCGTCGAATCTCACAAGCATACACTCTGATGAATGAACTGTTATCTGAATCAGCACAGCTTCCAGCAGCTGCTCAGAAACCTTTGCCTAACAAACCCAGAAAAGCTCAGATTCCCAGAAGGCAACGCTCCCCTTCTCCAAGAGGGTAAGACGAGGTTTGGTGTGTTGTTTGGCAAGATAACGCCAGGCGTGATAAGTGTGGAGCACCGTTGTGACTCAGGCTCAGTGTATTCCCTCTGAAATATGGTAATAAAGTAAAGGGGGAAATAGAGCCGTCATTAGGAGTTTCCATTAGTTTATAGAATCACCAAGGAAAAGCACCAAAATGGCACTAAATATCTAATTAAGACATAACAAAGCACTTCTGAATGCCTAATATAATTTTTATATCCATTCAATCCTGTGTTCTTCCTTTCTGTAGTTTCTGTCACTATTCCTTCTGTGGGCTTCGCTGGTAGCTCAGAGGTTAAAGCGTCTGCCTCCAATGTGGGAAACTTGGGTTCGAGCCTTGGGTCAGGAAGATCCCCTGGAGAAGGAAATGGCAACCCACTCCAGTATTCTTGCCTGGAGAATCCCATGGATGATTCCTTCTGTAATTTGCCTCCTAGCTGCTCTCCCTGTTTTTCCAGTTGGTTCCACTCTTGTAGGAAAATGATGGTCCTCATCAGCTTACTGCGTTTTCTGCTGTCCCCTCCGAGTTATTGCTGATTCAGTTGTAGATGCTATCATGTTTCTTAAATTAATGACCTTCACTCAGTTTGGATATGAGTTCAGTAGGCAAGGATTAATTAAACATGGATGCTAAGAAAAGCACCCAAGAGTAAAGTTTCTCATAGGGCACACAAACACAAAATTTGTTAGTGACACATAAGGAGAAAATGAATTAGCAGTTTAATGTTGTTAAAAATTACCACCTTTGACAGAATAGCTGATTAGGTTTGTAAACATGATCTCGTAACTTACGAACCTAGAGGAAATGCTACCCAACGCAAACCTAGATGTAATCATATTACTTGTGTGTAATTTGAGGTGTAATCAAAATAGCAGAGATTCCCTTTGAATATTTCTTAGAATAATACACACTATTTAGTACATAAATAACTGGCAAATGTATACAGCTTTTGAAATGATTAGAGAGATAATAAAAACCAATTTCTTTGGGGAAAAAAATGAGTAAACTTTGAGGCATAAGTTACTATATACTAAATGACCACTGAGGTACAGAATAAGCCAAGTCAAATGAATGTATTAATGTAATCTGGAATTTGGATTTTGAAATATATCACTGATAGAAGAGTCTAGAATATAATTATGTGATTTCTACTTCAGAGAGAATCGACATGGTCACAATTTTCCAATACACAGACCTGGAAAAGTCAGACATACATCCACCAAACCAAGTCATACCCAAAAGGGGAGACCTTTTGGGCAATCTCAAGGCTCACCTTGGCCATGTGGTAAGATTGAGAGCTTTCTTTTATCTTGTGTAATTTGGACCTATTTTTTCTTGGTTCCAGAGTTGTGTTTTCATTAATGAAAGTTTTAAATCTCAGTTAAAAGCAGTTCCCATTTCAACAGAATGCAAGAGATTGATGAAGATTTAGCTGTGCTGGAATTTTGTTCTATTACTTTGAAATGAGAAGACCCTAGAAATCTTCATAAACTAGTGGCCTTTAATTCTGTGTGATATGACTTATTTGGGAATCAGTTTCTTTGATGTGTCTGGTTAAAGATGTAGGCATTTTCACAATCAACTTCTAATAGATTACAGGATGGATATATCACAGAGGAGGAATAGAAGAGGCTCAGATGGAAATAATATGTTTTACCATTTTTGAATATTCTTTTCCATATTTGAACATATAATATCTGTTATTTATTTATTGATGGGCTTCTCTGGTAGCTCAGCTGGTAAAGAATCTGCCTGCAAAGCAGGAGACCTGGGTTTGATCCCTGGGTTGGTAAGATCCCCTGGACAAGGGAAAGACTACCCACTCCAGTGTCCTGGCCTCGACTAGCCTTCCCTTAATTAAATTTGCCATATTTGGGTTTTTGTTACTAAAGTAAAACATATTTATTTGTTTAAAAATGTATAATCATAGCTAACATGTACTATAAATATATACAGCTAAGACTGTATAATAACTAGTGAGCCAGGTTCTGTTTAATTATTAGAATTACAACTCTGTTAGAAAGATAATACTGTGTTCCCATTTTAAGCACCAGAAAGCTAAGGCAGAGAAAGTTGAAATAACTCCCCAAGATCAGATATCTAGGAAGTGGTAGAGTCTGTATGCAAACCCAGTCAGGGCCACATCTAAAACGTGACCTCAGTATGCTGCCTCAGTTGAGAAAATTGGAGATTCCATAAATCACAATCATTTAGATAAAACTTTATAATTTTGTTAACTCTTGATTTTGGTTGACAGATTACAATAAGAAAGCTGTTCTTTTTAAAACTAGAATTTCAAAATGCTGCTGCTGCTGCTAAGTCGCTTCAGTCGTGTCCGACTCTGTGCGACCCCATAGACGGTAGCTCACCAGGCTCCCCCATCCCTGGGATTCTCCAGGCAAGAACACTGGAGTGGCTTGCCATTTCCTTCTCCAATGCATGAAAGTGAGAAGTAAAAGTGAAGTCGCTCAGTCGTGTCCGACTCCTAGCGACCCCATGGACTGCAGCCTAGCAGGCTCCTCCGCCCATGGGATTTTCCAGGCAAAAGTACTGGAGTGGGGTGCCATTGCCTTCTCCGAGAATTTCAAAATAGTAACCTTTAAAAACTTTTTTTAAAAAATTTATACCTTATACATTTACAAAAATTAAATATCCAAAATTGGAGAGGATTTTAAACTGAATCATGATTTCTTTTTTTTTTTTTGAATCATGATTTTTTAATATCATATGGAAAAGTCTTGGATTATGTAGAAATACATCTTTTTTTCTTGGACCTGTCCAGTGTTAGGCTTGTATTGTTACCTTGCCCTTGACTGGGCTGAGACCTTGGCCCCCTTTGGACCCATTACCTGCCTCCTCTTGCTGAGCTATGCTTGATGAGGTGTTCCTGCTGCCAAGGCACTCAGAAGTCCTCAGTAACCCCTAGCCTGTGCAGATAAGTCCAGACCCTCTCCCTAGCCTGCAAGGTGTCTTCCCCACTGGTTTCCTTAGCCTCCTTCCTCCATAAAATCCAGATAACCCATGACACTTGCAGGCTTGTTTTCCAAACACATGCTGTGTGCTCCCATTCCAGCACTGAAATTTCCCCTTATTACCATAATGATACCCTTCCAGTGTCTTGGAAGACATCCCTAATTTCAGTTATTTAGCTGTTCTAACCTGATGTAATGATTTTAACATCTATGTTTTCATTTTTAAATTGGCTAAAACTTAACTTGCACAGTGGTGTGAATAGTAGAGGCAAATAGTAGTAGCATTGGTGGGGACTTCCCAAAGGTGGCTCAGTGGGAAAGAATCTCCCTGCCAGTGCAGGAGATGTGGGTTTGATCCCTGGATCAGGAAGATCCCCTGAAGGAAGAAATGGCAACCCACTCCCATATTCTTGCTGGGATGATCCCATGGATAGAGGAGGCTGGTGGGCTGTAGTCTGTGTGGTCACAAAGAATTGGATATGACTGCGACTGAGCTCAGTAGCACAGTAGCACTGGTAACAAATCAGGTTTTTTTATTTGTTCTCTGAATCCTCAATCCAGTGTTTCTGCCCCTTGTGAGGCACTACTGCAACGGGTTTTATGTCGTAGTTATGTATAAAGTTGGTTTTGTCCCATTATAGACTAAATGTTTTGAGGGTAGCAAGACTCTCTTCATCTTGTGGTGGTGGTGGTCTTCAGTTGCTAAGTCATGTCCTATTCTTTGCAACCCATGGACTGCTACACGCCAGGCTTCCCTGTCCTTCACTATCTCCTGGAGTTTGCTCAAACTCATGTCCATTTTGTCGATGATGCCGTCCCACCATCTCATCCTCAAGCACCCCCTTCTCCTCCTGCCGTCGGTCTTTCCCAGCAGCAGGCTATTTTCCAGTGAGTCATCTCTTCAAATCAGGTAGCTACAGTATTGGAGCTTTAACCTCAGTCTTTCCAATGAATATTCAAGGTTAATTTTCTTTAGGATTGATGGGTTTGATCTCCTTGGCGTCCAACTCTCAAGAGTCTTCTCCAACACCACAGTTCAAAAGCATCAGTTCTTTGGCGCTCTGTCTTCTTTATGATCTCTCACATCCATACATGATTACTGGAAAAACCATACCTTTCACTCTACGGACCTTTGTCAGCAAAGTGATGTCTTTGCTTTTTAATATGCTGTCTAGGTTTGTCATAGTTTTCCTTAAAAGGAACAAGCATCTTTTATTTGCACGACTGCAGGCACCGTCTTCAGTGATTTGGGAGCCCAAGAAAATAAAATCTGTCACTGTTTCCACTTTTTATCCGTCTGTCCACAATGAAGTGATGGGACCAGATGCCATGATCTTCATGTTTTGAATATTGAGTTTTAAGCCAACTTTTTCACTTTGCTCTTTTACCCTCATCAAGAGACTCTTTAGTTTCTTTCCCTTTCTGCCACTAGTGTTGTATCATCTGCATATCTGAGGTTACTGATACTTTTCCGGGCAATCTTGATTCCAGCTTCTGCTTCATCCAACCCAGCATTTTGCATGATGTACTCTTCATAGAAGTTAAATAAGCAGGGTGACAATATACAGCCTTGATGTATTCCTTTCCCAATTTTGAACCGGTCCATTGTTCCATGTCCAGTTCTAACTGTTGCTTCTTGACCTGCATACAGGTTTCTCAGGATGCAGGTAAGGTGGTCTGGTATTCCCACCTCTTGAAGGATTTTCCACAGTTTGCTCTGATCCATACAGTCAAAAGCTTTAGCATAATGAATAATTAGGTAAATGGGGGAAAAGGCTATCTAGTTTTTTGCCTAAAAATAGCTATTTATAAGCTAATTATTGTTCAAGTATATTAATGGGCAGATATTGTAGTACTTGTACTCTTGCCTGGAAGATCCCATGAATGGAGGAGCCTGGTAGGCTGCAGTCCATGGGGTCACTGAGAGTTGGACACGACTCAGTGACTTCACTTTCACTTTTCACTTTCATGCATTGGAGAAAGAAATGAACCCACTCCTGTGTTCTTGCCTGGAGAATCCCAGGGATGGCAGAGCCTGGTGGGCTGCCATCTGTGGGGTCGCACAGAGTCAGACACGACTGAAGTGACTTAGCAGCAGCAGCAGCAGCAGCAGCAGCATACGGTAATCATAAACTGTTGACTAGCTGTTTTCCGAGGACCTGTCACTTAGCTTCCCTAGATCTCTAAAGGTAAGGTGGTAGAGGCAGCTTGAGGGACTGTGAACACAATGACCTTCCTGACTGCCTCTGCCACACCCAGAACCAGCCGTTCCCCTGGCAGCATTCAGAGGCAATGGGAGAAACCCAGTCAGTGAAACAGTCACCTTGACCCCACTAGGGCAAGTTTAGTCGTAGTGCAGATGAGAAGTTTGGATCCATCACGATTTAACAATTCCCTGAAGTTCTTCTGTAAAAGAAATTTTCCTGAAAATACTTGTGAGTTTGCCTGTATCTGTTGCTATGTGTCTTTTATAAAGCAGTATATGGTTTTTTTGGCTATTTTATTCAGCCCTGTGTGCAAACTGTTAAAGGTAAGCATCTTTTTTTCCCCTTGTTTTATGGTTAATTCTATCAAAAACAATATAGAGAGACTATATAAGTATCTGAGAGACATTATAGGAATAAATAATAGATCTAGCCTTTGAAATTGTCCAGGTTCATAGCCCAGTTCCCTTGCTTTACTTTGTGTCGTCAGATATGTTTTTAAAAATCTACCTCATAGAGTTGTTGAGGATTATAAGTAAAATATTTTCAATAACATATACAGTAAATGTTGCTACCAATCCTGGAATTTAAGAACCCTTAATTGATCATTCTCCTGGCATTTTGCCTAGGTATTCCACTGGGAATAGGCTTATATGCCTAGATTTTTCCAGTTGCCAGAGATGTTGTTGAGGCACATGTGCCAGATGAGAAAGGTCTGTGGTTGCCCCGTAGAGACACCAAGCCCAAAGTAGACTTTCCCTTCCTTCAGCCACACTTTTGTTTTCTTTCTTGGTTCAAATCAGCCATCTTTTACTGTGCTCAGTTGCTTTAGTCATGTCCAACTCTTTTCAGCCAGGCTCCTGTATCCATGAGATTCATGAGAGTTTTCAGGCAAGAATGCTGGAGTGGGTTGCCATGCCCTCCTCCAGGGGATCTTCTCTATCGGGATTGAACCCATGTCTCCTGCATTGCAGGTGGACTCTATACTGATGAGCCATTGGGCCTCTACTAGTCAGATTTCTGTCCTCAGTGAATTTACAGCCTGAAAGAGGAAAAATCACACATGCATATGGAAAGTTAAAGGAGTTTTCCTGTCTTTGTAGAAACTGCCACTTTCACCATACAGAGAAAAGCTGGTGCAGCCAAAATGGCAGTTAGAAAGGCTGTACAATCTCCAGTTATCATCCGAAAAGGTATGGGATAAAGGATAGAAAGTTCTGGGGCTTAATACTAAAAATTTTTAAATCATAAATCACTCTTAGAAATGTCAAATACAGATTTTAGTATGAAGAGTGTGGCTGGATGGTGGTAATGGGCTTAATAAGCATACCGCTCAACATAAAAACAAGTAGTCAGGAAGGGGCTGTGACCACATGGCCATAGAGCACATAGACCCATAAGTGTGTAAATTAGCTCTCCTCTGATCAGCTAGAGAAGGAAATTATAACTCATTGTCTCAATTCCTGACATCTCCTCCAGCCCATCCCTCAACTGTTGTTACTTTTCACAATTTAAAACATAGTTTCACATTTATCCTCCTTTTAATTCTCAGGTTGTTGATGCCAGGTTGATATAGGGCAACTCTTTTACCCCATCTTACAGCTGAGCAAACTAAGGCAGAGAAGTTAAGTGGTCTCCTCATATCCCCTTAGAACAATAGAACAGCTATACACTGAAAGTAAGGGGATGGAAAAAGATATTCCTTGTAAATAGAAATCAAAAGAAAGGTGGAGTAGAAATACTCATATCAGACAAAATAGACTTTAAAGAATATTACAAGAGAGAAGAACACTACATCATAATCCAAGACAAGATATAACGATTGCAAATATATATGCACCCAACATAGGAGCACCTCAATATGTAATAAGGCAAATGCTAACAGCCATGAAAGGAGTAATTGACAATAACACAGTAATAGTGGGGGATTTTAACACCCCACTTTCATCAGTGGATAGATCATCCAGACAGAAAATCTATAATAAAGAATCACAGTTCTTAAACGACACATTAGACCAGATGGACTTAACTAATATTTATAGAGCATCCCATCCAAAAGCAGCAGATTACACATTCTTCTCAAGTGCATATGGAATATTCTCCAGGATTGATCACATGCTGGGCTACAAAGCAAGCCTTCATAAATTGAAGAAAATTGAAATTATATTAAGCATCTTTTCTGACCACAAGACTATGAGATTAGAAATCAACTACAAGGTTAAAAAACTGGAAAAAAAAAACACAAATATGTGGAAGCTAAACAATATGCTACTAAACAACCAATGGATCACTAAAGAAACCAAAAAATAGAGAAAAATGACAATGAAAGCACAGTGATCCAAAACTGATGGGACACAGTTCTAAGAAATAAGAAAAACTTCAAATAACCATCTAACCTTACAGCTAAAGCAACTATAGATAGAAGAACAAACAAAACCCAAAGTTAGTAGAATGAGAGAAATCATAGAGATCAGAGCAGAAATAAATGAAAGAGATGAAACAGTTGAAAAAGATCAATGAAAACTAAAAGCTGGTTCTTTGAAAAGATAAACAAAAGTGATAAACTTTTAGCCAGACTCATCAAGAAAAAAAGGAAGAGGGCTTAAATCAAAAAATTTGAAATGAAAAAGAAGTTACAATGGACACCACAGAAATACAGAGGGTCATAAGAGACTACTACAAGCAACCATATGACCATAAAGTGGACAACCTAGAAGAAATGGACACATTCTTAGAAAGGTACGCTCTCTGAAGACTAAATCAGGAAATAGAAAATAGGAACAAACCAATCATAAGTACTGAATTGAAACTGATTTTAAAACTTCCAACAAACTCAAGTCCAGGACCAGATGGCTTCACAGGTGAATTGTATCAAACAATTAGAGAAAAGTTAACCAACCTGTCCTTCTGAAACTATTCCAAAAGACTGCCATGGAAAGAATACTCCCAAACTAATTCTGTGAGGCCACCATCACCCTGATACCAAAACCAGACAAAGATGGCACACAAAAAAAGAAAATGACAAGTCAACATCACCAATGAACATAGATGCAAAAATACTCAACAAAATACTAGCAAACCAAATCCAGCAATACAGTAAAAGGATCATACACCATGATCAAGTGGGATTTATCCCAGGGATGCAAAGATTTTTCATGCCTAGAGAAGTTCCCTTAGCATTTGTTGTAAAACTGGTTTAATGGTGCTGAATTCTCAACTTCTGCTTGTCTGGAAAGCTTTTGATTTCTCCCATCAAATATGATCGAGAATCTTGCTGGGTAGAGTGTTCTGGGTTGAAAGTTCTTCCCTTTCATCACTTGAAATATATCATGCCATTCCCTTCTGGCTTGTAAAGGTTCTGTTGAGAAATCAGCTGATGATCTTGTGGGATTTCCATTGTATGTTGTCTTTTTTTTCCCTTCTTGCTTTAAAATTTTTATCTTTGTTTTTAATTTTTGTCAGTTTGATTACTGCATGTCTCAGTGTGTTCTTCCTTGAGTTTATCCTGCCTGGGACTGTGTGCCTCCTGTACGTTGTTAACTATGTCCTTTCTCATGTTAGGGGTGTTTTCATCTATTATCTCTTCAAATATTTTCTCAGGTCCTTTCTCTCTTCTCCTTCTGGGAACCATGTATGCAAATATTAATGTGTTTAATGTTGTCCCAGAGGTCTCTTAGGCTGTCTTTTCATTCTTTTTTCTATATTTTCTATATTTTTCTATATTCTGTTTTGCAGCAGTGATTTCCACCATTCTGTCTTTCATGTCACTTACCTGTTCTTCTGCCTCAGTTATTCTGCTCTTGATTCCTTCTCGTCTACTGTTCGTTACTGTTCATTTCTGTTCATTCTTCTAGGTCTTTGGTAAACATTTCTTGAATCTTCTCCATTCTTTTTTCAAGATCCTAGATTAACTTCACTATCATTATTCTGCATTCTTTTTTTGGAAGGTTGCCTAGCTCCACTTAATTTCATTGTTTTTCTGAGGATTTACCTTGTTCCTTCATCTGGGACATAATCCTGTTTCTTTTTATTTTGGTTCAGTTCAGTTTAGTCAGTCATATTGACTCTTTGCAACCCCATGAATCGAAGCACGCCAGGCCTCCCTGTCCATCACCAACTCCCGGAGTTCACTCAGACTCATGTCCATTGAGTCCGTGATGCCATCCAGCCATCTCATCCTTGGTCGTCCCCTTCTCCTCCTGCCCTCAATCCCTCTCTTTTCCAATGTGTCAACTCTTCGCATGAGGTGGCCAAGTACTGGAGTTTCAGCTTTAGCATCATTCCTTCCAAAGAAATCCCATGGCTGATCTCATTCAGAATGGACTGGTTGGATGTCCTTGCAGTCCAAGGGACTCTCAAGAGTCTTCTCCAACACCACACTTCAAAAGCATCAATTCTTTGGCGCTCAGCCTTTTTCACAGTCCAACTCTCACATCCATACATGACCACTAGAAAAACCATAGCCTTGACTAGATGGACCTTTGTTGGCAAAGTAATGTCTCTACTTTTGAATATTCTATCTAGGTTGGTCATAACTTTCTTTCCAAGGAGCAAGTGTCTTTTAATTTCATGGCTGCAATCACCATCTGCAGTGATTTTGGAGCCCAAAAAAATAAAGTCTGACACTGTTTCCACTGTTTCCCCTTTTATTTCCCTGAAGTGATGGGACCAGATGCCATGATCTTAGTTCTCTGAATGTTGAGCTTTAAGCCAACTTTTTCACTCTCCTCTTTCACTTTCAGCAAGAGGCTTTTTAGTTCCTCTTCACTTTCTGCCATAAGGGTGGTGTCATCTGATATCTGAGGTTATTGATATTTCTTCCAGCAGTCTTGATTCCAACTTGTGCTTCTAAATCCAGCCCGACGTTTCTCATGATGTGCTCTGCATATAAGTTAAATAAGCAGGGTGACAATATACAGCCTTGACGTACTCCTTTTCCTATTTGGAACCAGTCTGCTGTTCCATGTTCATTTCTAACTGTTGCTTCCTGACCTACATACAGGTTTCTCAGGAGGCAGGTCAAGTGGTCTGGTATTCCCATCTCTTTCAGAATTTTCCACAGTTCATGGTGATCCACACAGCCAAAGGCTTTGGCATAGTCAATAAAGCAGAAATAGATGTATTTCTGGAACTCTCTTGCTTTTTCAGTGATCCACTGGATGTTGGAAATTTGATCAATTTGATCTTTTGGCTTTATGGTAGGGCTAATGGTGACTTCCAAGAGGACTTATGCCAAGACACAAATACCAGGACTGCTGCTGCCAATGCCCTGGTCCCCACAGTGGACCACTGCTGACCCATGCCTCTGTGGAGACCCTCAAACCCTCATAGCCAAGTTTGTCTATCTCCTGTGGGGTCGCTGCTCCTTCCCCCTGGGTCCTGGTGCACACAAGCTTTTGTTTGTGCCCTTAAGAGTGGATTCCATTTCCCACAGTCCTGTGGGAGTCCTTTAATCAAATCCCACTGGCCTTCAGATGCCCTGGGGATTCCCAATCCCTTTGCCAGATCCCCAAGCTGGGAAGCCTGATGTGGGGCCTAGAACCTTCACAACAGTGTGAGAACTTCTTTGGTATTATTGTTATCCAGTGTGTGTGGGTTGCCCAGCCCACAGGTTTGGGATTTGATTTCGTCGTGATTGTTCCCCTCCTACCATCTTGTTGCAGTTTCTCCTTTGTCCTGGATAC
The DNA here is from genome assembly GCA_006408695.1 of Aepyceros melampus. Classification (NCBI taxonomy): domain Eukaryota; kingdom Metazoa; phylum Chordata; class Mammalia; order Artiodactyla; family Bovidae; genus Aepyceros; species Aepyceros melampus. The sequence goes on from SJXQ01002342.1 coordinate 311,744, forward strand.
GGGTATCTTTTTTTGGTGGATTCCGGTGTCCTCCGGTCGATCGTTGTTCAACAGTTGTGATTTTGGTGCTCTCTCCGAAGATGAGAGCACATGTCCTTCTGCTCTACCATCTTAAACCAGTCTCTGCAAGGATTTTTCAGTATCTGCAAATCAATGTGATACATCAAGTTGAAGAATAAAAGCCACGTGATCATCTTAATAGATGTAGAACAAGGTTTTGATAAAATTCAACTCCATTTATGATAAACACTCTCCAAAAGTGTGCATTGTGGGAACATGACAGTGTTAGTTGCTCAGTTGTGTCCAACTCTTTGCAACCCTATGGACTATAGCCTGCCAGGCTTCTCCATCCCTGGGATTCTCCAGGCAAGAACACTGGAGTAGGTTTCCATTTCCTTCTCCAATGCATGAAAAGTGAAAGTAAAGTCACTCAGTCATGTCTGACTCATCTGTCTTGACTCTTCGCGACCCTATGGACTGCAGCCTACCAGGCTCCTCTGTCCATGGGATTTTCTAGGCAAGAGTACTGGAGTGGGTTTCCATTGCCTTCTCCGAGATTTAGTGCAATCTCTAATCAAATTACCAATGGTATTTTTCACACAACTAGAACAAAAAAAAAAGTTTTAATTTGTATGGAAACACAAAAAAACCCTGAATGGCCAAAGTAATTCTGAGAAAGAAAAAACAGACGTGGAGGAATCAGGCTCCTTGACTTCAGACTATACTACAAAACTGCAGTCATCAAAACAGTATGGTACTGGCACAGAAACAGAAACATAGATCAGTGGAGCAGGATAGACAGTCCAGAGGTAAAGCTATGCTCCTCTTGTTGGTTAATCTGTGAGAAAGGAGTCAAGACTATACAATGGAGAAAATACAGTCTCTTCAATAAGTGGTGCTGGGAAAGCTGGAAAGCTAGATATATAAAAATGAAATTAGAATATTCTTTAACACCATACATAAAGTAAACGCAAATAGATTAAAGACCTAAATGTAAGACCGGATACTATAGGACCCTAGGTGAAAACTTAGAACACTTTTTGCAATCACAGCAATATCATTTTCTATCCATTTCCTAGAGTCATGGAAATAAAAATAAACAAATGGGACCTAGTTAAACTCAAAAGCTTTTACACAGTAAAGGAAGCCATAAACAAAATGAAAAGACAACCCATGGAACAGGAGAAAATACTGCAAAAAATAGGATCGACAGGGAGTTAATCTCCAAATATACAAACAGTTCACAGAGCTCAATTTCAAATAAACAACCCAATCAAAAAATGGGCAAAAGACCTAAACAGACATTTCTCCAAAGAAGACATAGAGATAGCCAGCAGACACATGAAAATATGCTTGGACTTACCTGGTAGTCCAGTGGTGGGAACTCTCCGCTTTCAGTGCAGGGGGAGGTTCGATGCCTGGTTAGGGAACTTTGATCCCATATGCTGCGTGGCACCACCAAAAAAAAGAAAAGAAAAATTTTAAAAATGCTGGGAGAGGTTGTAGGGGAAAGAGAATCCTTCTACACTGTTGGTTGGAGTGTAAATTAGTACAGCCACTATGGAGAACAGTATGGAAGTTCCTTAAAAATCTAAAAATAGAGCTACCATATGGTTGAGTGATCCCACTTCTGGGCATGTATCTGGAGAAAGCCATGGTTCAAAAGGATACATTCACCCCAGTGTTCACTGCAGTGCTGTTTACAATAGCCAGGATATGGAAGCAACCTAAATGTCCATCACAGAGGAAAGGACAATGAAGATGTGGTACATATATACAATGAAATATTACTTACCATTAAAAAGAACGAAACATCATTTGCAACAACATGGACAGACAAATTTATACTGAGCAAAGTATGTGAGAGAAAGACAAATACCATATGATGGCACTTAAATGTGAAATCGAAAATAAATTACACAAATGAACTTATTTACAAAACAGACTCACAGACTTAGAGTATGAACTTATGGTCCCTTGGGGGAGCAAATGGTGGGAAGGAATAGATTTGGAGTCTGAGATAGACATGTACACACTGCTATATATTTAAAATAGATAACCAACAAGGTCCTACTGTATAGCACAAGGAATTCTGCTCAATGTTATTAAGCTAAATGAAAAAAGAACTTGAAAAAGAGCAGATACATGTATATGTACAACTAAATCACTTTGCCATACACCTGAAAACCAACACAGTATTGTTAATCAAACATTGTTAATTGCTAATCAAATATTGTTAATCAACCTGGAGAAGGAAATGGCAACCCAGTCCAGTACTCTTGCCTGGAAAATCCCTTGGACTGAGGAGCCTGGTACTTCATGGGATGGCAAAGAGTTGGATACAGCTGAGCGATTTCACTTTTCTTTCCTAATCAACCATACTCCAATGTAAAATAAAAAGTTAAAGAGTTGGCCAGAATTCAGTTTCCTTCTCTCAAACCAACAGAACAGGAATTGCTAGAACCCTAAAGCCAACCAGACCTTGTGATTCCAATATTAGATGAGATTGGCTGCCTTAGATTTGACAGTAAAAGTCACAATGAGGAGCAAACTTAGCAATGAATCAGTCCTAAAGTATGCTTTGTTCTTTTCCCTGGAAAGGCCCCAATGCTCCCTGTCGGCAGTGTATAAAAAGTCACAGAAGCGCTGGGCTTGCTCCTCAAACCAAGGAGGTGTGTATAGAGTATGAAAGGGAAGAGACTGTGGTGAGCCCATGGTTGGTGCCTTCAGACATCCGTGCGATTCTCCACGAGAGTCACAGTTCCCTGCTACAGGTATGCGTTATTCCAGGTTTCAGTTCGCCTAGTGATTATTTGTATTCTTAAGGGTTTTTTCTTTGCATATTTACTTATTTTTTGTGTGTGTGGGAGGTAGACATACTTCAGGGTTGCTAGGTCAGTTTCAAGTAGTGATTCAAAGCATCTACACTTTGGGCTGAATACTCTAGCATTTGTCTTTCAGAATTTTCCTTGACTGCATATTTTCTTTTTAACAACAACAAAAAACATAACCCAAACAAAACACAACAAAAATGTAAGAAGAGAATATTGTACGACAGGGCGACAGTCCATTCTGTCTACCTTCAGGCCTGGTACCAGCATTGCGTTGTGTCAAGGGATGGTCATTCATCCTGTCTCCAGTCCAGATGTGCTGGGCAATGGCAGCCCTGGTTCCCTTCATATTTCCGTCACTCTTTGGTGGATGAGCAGCTCTAGGGTCTTTGGAGAAATTAGCTCATGTGCCATTTATTTTTTTTCCTTAGGACCACAATTTACTATCTTTCTCAATTTGATAGGACTCCTCACCAACTGAAGAAAAGTCAGAGGCTCATTTGGGGGTAGGTGGCTTGGAGAGCTTGTCTGAAAGCACAGGCAGCATCCTCAGCAAGCTTGACTGGGATGCTGTGGAAGACATGGTGGCCGGCGTGGAGGACAAGAGCCTCTCTGTCCACTGGGCCCTGGACCTGTAAGCCCTGAACGTCACTCTGCTTCCACATGAAGGCCCGCGACTCAGCGATGACGTTCAGCAAGATTTTGTGGGTTTAAGGGAGAGAAGCAATGGAGGAAGCCATGTGAATTTACCACCTGTAAGCACCGTATTACTTGGATTAGACATTTTAGGAGGGAAAATAAACATTTCTCAATTATTTTGCCTTCAAGGGAAAAGGGTTAACTATAGTCATCATACGATATGTTTTTTGCATTTGACTTATTATCTTTAGGTATAATTTTTTAAATGATGAAATAAACAGTACCTTTCAAGCCAAACTTATATCATATTTAAGCTACTTTCAATAAAAATCTATCTTGCATCTTTTTTTGTCTCCTGAATTTTGAGAAACAACCTTATGTGAGCAAATCTGATAGAAAAAAAAAAATTCTTTCATTGAAGTGAAGTTCACTTTCTGACCTGTGACACTCTATAATGAACTCCATTTAAAACATATCCTAAAATTGTATAGGGCTTGGCCTAGGAGTAAAAAGGAACTAACCACCTTCCACCAATTCTGAACTTCTAAATAGACCACGTTTCATGTTGTCTGGATCTTCTGTCCTCTGTCCTCAGCTAAAAAAGACTTGGAGAAGAAAAGGAGATGGATGATTTGGGTAGGGAAGAAAGTGACTGTGACTCTTGGCTCATGTTAACTTCATGAAAACCATGGGCAGAGACCTGGGTAGTTCTGGTGCTGCACCAGAATTACCAGAAACAGCGTCATAATCTTGGAAATAATTTTTTATGAGAAAAATACTAAAAACCTTCACATATTTGTCCATTTTTAGTGCCGTATCAAAGAATATTATCTGAAAAAGAATGTTAAATATTCCTCCTTTTCCAACTACATACTGGTGTGAGGCCAGACTTTTTTCATACACTTCATCTAAAAAGACATCCACGCAGAAGCTGCTTTGAGAATTCAGCAGTCATCTGTCAAGCCAGAAATGAAGGTATTTGTAAAACTTTCAAACATTGCCATGCATCACATGTTAACATTGAATGGGGGTCATTGTAATTGAAACATTTTTCTCAGTTTTCATTTCTGCCCTAAATATTGACAGCTATACCTACATTAAAGCTCTTTGGGCTCCTCAATAATCGAGTATAAGGAGAATACAAAGTTTAAGAACTGCTGCTTTAGAGCTAACAGTGTGAGCTGAGCCCACCCGAGTTTTGCTGTTCAGTAACTCAGTCACGTCCAGCTCTTTGTGCCCTGTGGACTGCAGCACGGCAGGCTTCCCTGTTCATCTCTCAGAGCTTGCTCAAACCCATGTTCATAGAGTCGGTGATGCAACCTCCATCTGATTCTCTGTCATCCCCTTCTTCTCTTGCCTTTCTTTCCCAGCATCAAGGTCTTTTAAGACTACACAGAGTCAATATTGACATTTCACTCTCACGACTTCGTGATAAACTGGTGTCACACCTGTTCACTCCTGTTGTGATGTAAACATTTCGGTTGGCCTTTGAGGGTGTTGCCCCCAGTGTTCTTTCATCTCTTCCTTCAGATCCATATGTATGTGCAACATTTATCTTCTGACTCAAGGTCATTAGTGTTTCTTATTGTGAAGATCTGGCCATTCTCTCGGGTTTCACTGACTGAACTATGATTTTCACTGTCGTTTTTGAAGGGTAGTTTTGCAGCAGTTATTCTAGGACAAGGTCTTTACTTCTAAGATGGGCCCTCCTGTTGTATAAACTGGATGCCTGGAATGTTAATAGGCTGTCAGCAAGATCTCCATTTTGTAGCTGATCTGGGCCTCCCAACATCCCCAAAAGAGAGTGTTGTCTCTCAGTGTATTATTAGAATAACAGCTTTCTGGTAAAGCCCCTGGTACTCTTGCACAGAACTGGATATGAGCAGCTCGACTCTTGTCCAAGGACACACAAGGAGCCCCCACACGAGGCCTTACAGAGTCTGGTCAATGGTTACCATCCTACACTTCAACCTCTGCGGCCTCAGCTTAGCGGGACTGCTGTGGTCTCCTTGGACACGGCTTGTGCTGGAGTCGTGATGATACACTTAACAAGCCAAGCACTGGTGAGACTTACCTTGTGAGCTTCTCTTCCCTCGGGGATCACCGTCTCTTGCTGCATGCTGTCCAGCGTCTAAAACCAGCTGCCTCACATATACTTTGTCCAGTTTTATGGTTAAAGCAGCAAGGCTAGTCCTGCATCAATTACTCTCATAGCTAGAAGTGGAAGTCTTCTCCAGTCTCGGTGAACTTTGCATCCACACAGCAAATCTGAAAGAGGACTGAAGTGGGGTAGAACATGTCAGCAGAGGACCGATGGCTCTAGGCAGTCTCCAGCATCTAGCTTGAATATGTTCTTATGGTTTCAGAAAACTGCAGTATAATTCGTGTGCCTGACACAGAGAAAACAAGGAAGGGTCTAGACTGTGTACCTTCCAAACATAGGTTAAAAGAAACATCTAGATTTTAGCACATCTAGATTTTTCCACATCTAGATTTTAGCACTTGGCATACTTAGGGTTACCTCAGTTATCAAAAGGATTCCTAACTTCTCAAAACAATATTTTGCTCACATTTTTATTAGAAAATATGTTATACAGCATTTAATAGCATGCATCACTAAACCAAAGCCACATCTGAGTGTCCTACTCTTTATTCGGCTGAGTTTGGAATCTGTAAACAAAGGAAGCTCAAACACAAGACTTGTGCCAAGAAATTTTATCCATGGACTTGGGTGAATATCACTGACTTCAGCCTTACTTTCCTACTTCAGCTCCTATTGTTTCTAGCCCTAGTATATGCTCCCATATTTGATGGCTTCATGAAAAGCCATTATAGCTTAAACCTTTTATCATTTCCCAACAATTCAAGTAATATATTTGTGTCTTGTTTAGCTTTTCTGTAAGAAACCAATCCTTGGATCTTACGAAATAGGAGAGACAGGAATGGTGTAGAAGTCACGCTGGTAGCCCTCCAGAACTCCACTTTCCTTTAGACATTGCTCACATCCTGACCCTTCATGTGTGTTCAGCATCTAGACTGTGACTTTGTCATTAAGGAGAACCTAACAGAAACGAATGCTTTCATTTTCATAAAGATTGAATCTGGGGAACATGTGAGAAGAAAAGAACCCTTGTTAGGTAAGGTTGGTGTATAGGTTGGGAATGAATCTATATATGTGGGCCGTAAGGCCAACTTCTGTGGGGAGTTGCCTAGCTGAAGGGAAAGTTTTTGTATAGGATTTTATAAAACTGATACTAATTTGAAAAGAATTATTTAAACTATATTCAAATCTAGGAAATGTAAAAACAAGGTAATTAAAATAACTTCAGAGTTAACTTTAAAATGGTAAAATATTTTACCATTTGGTAAATGATTTTTATTTCTTCTAAGACCTAAATGAAAGCATAATAAAGGAATATTAAAATGTATAAATCAACACAAGATAATTGGACAGGAGATATTACTAGAGAAGAGAAGTCACAAGAGGTCTAAGAGGGTGGAGGAAGCCATAATATTTGTGCAGAAAAGGGTAATGATAAACAGTGTACTTAACATTCAGAGCTGACAAGTACAAAAAGGGACAATCATGGCGTAAGTCTTAGAACAGTTGCAGCTCCTTATTTCTCTATCCCTTGTGCATAGAACTCCCAGCATCTATGCCCCAGGCCAGAGTCCAGTTCCCATCTGATGACCTTAGAGCAGACAGCAGCAAATCTGGTCTGCTTTCTGTTCTTTTAAATAAAGTTTTACTGAAAGACAATCTGCCCATCCATTTATATGTTATCTGTGCTGCTTTTGCACAGCAGAGGCAGAGTTGCATTGTTGCTACAGAGACCATGTGACTTGTAAAGCCTAAAATACTTACTGATTCCTTACAGAAAAAGTTTGTGAATCACTGCTGTAGACTGGAGCCCACCAGATGAAATCCACCTATGCATTCAGAGCTCCAGTAAACTTTCTAGTACCCTGCTTTAAACCTGAAGGGACAGTTAGGCATCACTTGACATGCAGGAAGAAATCCTCTTCATGAAAGGGACAGTCCAAATTAAATGAGCAAAATAACAGAGAGATCCAGTTTGTTAACCAAAGAAGAAACGGTTTTTACAACTAATGAATTGGAAGCCTCCGACAATGCAGAGGAATCCCTATTGTGAGAATTCCCACGAGGTTATTTCTGTTAATAAAGCAGATTGATATTTCTAATTGGTGAGTGTCAGGAGTTCAACATCAATTGATTCTCATTTAAAAAAGGAGTATACACACCAAGGAAACCAGAATTGAAAGAGAAACATGTACCCCAGTGTTCATTGCGGCACTGTTTATAATAGCCAGGATATGGAAGCAACCTAGATGTCCATCAGCAGATGAATGGATAAGAAAGCTGTGGTACATATACACAATGGAGTATTACTCGGCTATTAAAAAGAATACATTTGAATCAGTTCTAATGAGGTGGATGACGCTGGAGCCGATTATACAGAGTGAAGTCAGCCAGAAAGAAAAACACCAATACAGTATACTTACACATATATATGGAATTTAGAATGATGGTAATGATAAACCTGTACGCAAGACAGCAAAAGAGACACAGATGTATAAGGGGAGGTGGGGGTCGGGATTGGGAGTTCATGTACACTCGTGACTGATTCATGTCGATGTGTAGCAAAACGAATACAGTATTGTAAAGCAAAACAAAAAAAAATAAATAAAATAAAAACATTGATTACTGAAAAAAACAATAAAAAAATAAAAAAGGAGTATACATGTATTTACCAAGTATATGTGTGGCTTCATTCCCTTTGTCCCTACTCTTGACTCTTGATGAGTGAAGGGTAGTGGTTTCTCGTTCAGGCAGGAAGCTAAGTAGATTCTGTACTTGCCTTGCAGAATGCTCCACCAGCAGACAGGTATATGTCTAGATTTGGGGCAAATGGCAGCAAGCTTGATGATTGTGATTGCAGGTCCATGCTACGGCATCTCTACCCTGACTCTACTGTCAGTAAAGCTGTTAATTATATCTCTGCCTGACTTCAGTCTGTAATTCTTATCAGAATTCCAAGGAGTGAGGGAATGTGATTTTTCAACCTCCTTAAATCTGAACATAGGATGCATTGGCTGTGGCTTGAGCTCAGGGCACCAAATGGCAACTGAGAAGTCTACTTTTTAATCTGATAGATTGATATGAGATGTTGCATTCACAAAATAAGAACAAGTTACTGTATGAAAGAGGCAACCAGAGAACAAGAAGAAACTCTTTGAATGTTAAAATATAGCTGAAATTAAAAAGTTTAAAGGAGAGTTAGAAGATAAAGTTGAAAAATTCTCAAATATAGCATCAAAAGACCCAAGAAAAGAGAAAAAAACATAACTGAGGATATGAGTCCAGGAAGAATAATATCTAACAAATTACAGAGAAAGAAACTAAAGGGAAAGAAATTATCAAAGAAAATTCTCCATAGCTAAGAACACAGATCAAAAGTCTATAACATACCCTGAAAAATGAATTTTTAGAGATCCACTAAGAAACATCACTTACTCTAGTACTTTGGCCACCTCATGCAAAGAGTTGACTCACCGGAAAAGACTCTGATGCTGGGAGGGATTGGGGGCAGGAGGAGAAGGGACGACAGAGGATGAGATGGCTGGATGGCATCACTGACTCGATGGACGTGAGTCTGAGTGAACTCCGAGAGATGGTGATGGACAGGGAGGCCTGGCGTGCTGCAATTCATGGGGTCGCAAAGAGTTGGACATGACTGAGCGACTGAACTGAAGAAACATCACAGTGAAATTTTACAATATGAGAAATACAGAAAATATCCTAAGTTTCTAGAAAGGGAAAGCAAAGATCATATACAAAGGAACAATAAATCAGTATGGTAGCAGCCCTCTTAACACCAACAGGCTAGATTATGGTGAAAGTATTTTTAAAGGGAAAAATTTCAGTTTAGAATTTTAGACCCAGTTATCAACCATGAGGTGAGAATAAACATATTTTCAAACATTCAGTGATTCAAAAATGTTGTTCCTATGTGTCTGTTCTTAGGAAACTACTGCAGGATACACTCAAGCAAACCGAACATTTTTAAGCAAAAAGGGGAAAAGTTAAGGTTCCAGTCACAGGTCCTGGATCCAACCAGAACAGGGGTAGGAAAAAGTCTACCCCTAGGTAGAGCACTTTGGCAGCAGTCCTGAAAAATCAGTCCAGATAGGTGCAAAGGTAAGAACAGCTCCAGGAAGGCATTTCTTGATGGAGATATGTGGGAGGGGCAGCGGGGAGAAGACCCAAAGAAATGATCTGAAAGACCATTCTATGTGGAAATTATGTAAGTTAAACAGCAAAGCACCTTCACTAAAGGGAAAACAAAGAAATAAAGGAAATGCATTCATAGTAAACTAAACATTAGTTCTGATTGAATACTTACATAGTTTTATATTATAGAAATGCTCATTAAATATAGTGATATCCATATTGGGAGGAGAGGGAAGAAGCCTGAGAGCCAAGTCTTTATCATAAAATGTCAATAGATCATAATAATCAATATCTAAGGAGGAGGATGAATTAATAAGTTACAATAGTATATTCTTTAGAAATATGCATTCAGCTATTCATAGATCAGAGTGGTTGCCTGAATTAACAAGGATTCTTTCTTTAATCAGAAAAAAAACCCTAAATAATAGAAACTTTATTATATTAAAAGCATGCCTCATTAACATTTTTATCTTAGAATTGATTTTAAAGATTCAGTGGACAGTTTTAAGCCAAGCAGAGATGCAAGACTATTCTCTCTTTGGCTCCTTTCCACACTTCAGGTCATGGTAATCCCTCATGGGCTTCCTCCAGGTGAAGCAGGGTAAGTCATGTTCTCTTTTATGTGGTTCTCTACTTTCACACACTAAATCTTACTAAGGAAATTCACACCTGTTCTCTCCTCATCACAGTTTAAAGCACTGGCCACTATTTTAGCCAACCAAAGCTATATGATTAATTTAAACATCCTAATCAATTCTACAAATCTATTAAGCCAGTTCTCTCCTTCCACTATTGGAGAAGGGAATGGCAAATCACTTCAGCATTCTTACCTTGAGAGCCCCATGAACAATATGAAAAGGCAAAAGGATATAACGCTGAAAGATGAACCTCTAGGTCGCAAAAAAGTCGGATACGACTGAACGGCTGAACAACTCCTTCCACTACCACCACCTCAGCTGGAGTTGTCCTCTTCTGCGGAGCATTTTGGCTTCCCTCTTATCATTGTCAGCACTCTTTAGAAAAGGCAAGTCTGACTTCACAAATGCTAATCCCTGTTCCACTTCCCACCTACCTTAACGGCTCTCCACTGCTCACAGGACATCCTTAGATGGTCTAGAAAGGGACGATCTGTCCCATTTATTTCATCATCGTCATCATTCTACTCTCCTTTTTTCTCTGTCATTCACAAGAACTGCGAAGCTTTTGAAAGCAATTTGCTTTCTTCAGGCCCTTTGCATATGCCGTGTAATAAATTTGGGATTCTTCTTGCATCCCCTTCATCTTTTTTTTTTCCTTTCCTCAGAATTTAGAATTCAACCATCATGTCCCTAAGGAATGAACTGCTGAAAACAAACAAAAAAATTTCCCTTTTATCAACGGTTCAACCAACATTATTTGGTATATGTAATACCGTTGCATATTAGGCTTTATCTAAGGATTAGTTTCACTTGGAGAAGGAAGCTTTTCTGGTCTCCCCCGGCTCTCCAGATTATTTCAGTGCTACATACTCTCATAATTTCTGTTATTTTTCCTTTTAAGCACTCATTTCAACTGTAATTTAATGACTGTACAAGTGTGTGCTTTGCGGTTCACTTCCTGTTTCTCCCACTAGAACACAAGCTTGTTGCCAATGGGTGCAGCACAGTTGGTTGCTCGCAGTAGGGCACTCAGCAAACACTTGTCAAATGACTGAATTAGCAAAAAACTAATGAACCAGTGTTAATACCAAGTTATCTCTGAGACAAACAGTATGACAGGAAAGAGAGAGTTAGAATCCAGTTTTAAGTTCAGGAAAGGAGTGTAGAATGTAGCCTGTGATTCCTGCACCTCTCCAATACCCAGCTGCCCCTCTTCACTTGACTCATTCATTCCTACATTCACACTCTCTACCTGGTTTCCAGAGCTACTCTATATCCTTTCTTTGACTTCATCACTTTCACTCTGCCACCCTCATTTTACTTGCTCCTCCGCTTCTTGGAGACCTCTGAACTTTGATCCATTTTCTCTCAACCCAGCTCTTCGACTATACCTCCAACGAACTCACACTCCTGGCTCACTGATTAATCACTCCCGCTGTACAGCTGAGCAATGCTGGAGAAAAATAATGCAGCTTGGCATATTCACAGTCCCCCATGTGGTAGCCAGTGAGTGATCTTTCTAAACTACCACCCTGAGGATATTTATTCTAAGCTCTTCCAAACTCTTTTTTTTTTTAATATGCTCCTCCATTTATTAGCATTATTTACAACAGCCAAGATATGGAAGCAACCCAAGTGTCCATCAACAGATGAATGAATAAAAGATGTAGCACACACAGACACACAAATGCACACATACACACATAAAATGGAATTAACTATTCATCCACAAAAACAAATACTTTGTCATTTGCAGCAAAATGGATGAACTTGGAGAGTATTACGTGAAGTGAAACAGTCAGAGAAAGACAAATATTGTATCATATCACTCATATGTGAAATCTAAAACAAATGCAACAAACTAGTGAATATAACCAAACTCTTAACTGCTGCTCTTCCCGATTCTAGTTTTTCAACTCAACCACAATCTGGCTTTGCTCTCATCCTCTCTGAATCAACTCTCCCTGAAGCTTTCTACTTACATCCTGAATGGTGGGATCAAGCATTTTCCAGTCTGTTTTGCTGTGGCATTTCAAGTATTGCTCTCCACCTTCCTGAAACTCTCTTAATCCCTTAGTTCTGGATTGTTTTGACTCCTCTGGTCATTTCTTCTGTCTCCATTTCAATGGCTTTTTTTTTTTTTTGCTGCATCTTATACGTTGGTAGTCTCTAAGGTTCTTCTTTGGCTGTGCACTGCTTACTGTTAACTCACATGGCTGATGAGTCCCAAACGTAGCCCCTGCCCAAACTTTCCCCCGAAAGTGTCCTGCTTGTGTATATTGGAATCTACCTTCCGGACATCACCTGAACATCTGATAGGCACCCACTTACAACATATTTAAAATCAACCTAGTCATCTAAAGTAGAAACCCTGATAGCTATTCCAGATGGCTGCCTTTACCTCAACTGTCAACTGTTGAGTTTTGCTGGTTTTGTTCCTGAATACATCTGCATTCTCCAGTCTTTATCCCTACTACCATCATTGTCCTAGTTCAGGCTCTCACTGTCACTGAGAGGATATTGCATGCGTGTCCTCTTCTGGACACCCTCAAATTTATCCTCTAATAGCAGCCAGAGTGAGCTTTTAGTAGTCCCTAGCTTGAGGTCCTTCCACTGCCTACACATTTAAATTCTCAAAATTGTATACTTATCTCTATTTCTATAACTTCATCTTTTGATATTTTACTATCAACACCCTGTGATGCTCACACTTTAGGTTTCCACGTAACCTAGCTAAGTGATTTTATTTACGAAACTTCAAATATACATGGCTTCAGACTGTTCTCTGACTTCTCACCAATCCAAGTTTTAGTCTTCTCATCACACTAGGTAATGCAAAAAATAATTTAAAACAGAACACAGAAAATATCACATCTTACTATATCCATTATAGTAGGATGGTAGGCATCTCCAAAGTTATTAAGTCATCAAGAAGCCTACATTCAGATTTTACTGGGTGACAGAATGACCTTAAAGATGAAATCTTTCTCATTATCTGATCTAGGAAATAAGAGCCCCAAGTGTTGCTCATGGTTGGCTCTAAGTAGGTATGTAGCTTATGGATAACACATCGCCTCTTTTGAGTTTCAATTTCACCTTCTTAAAAAGAATTTGAAATAGAAAGATCTTCTAATTTATAATCCATGAATTTTCAAGTCAAGGCATTAATCTTTAGAAATTGCATGCACAAATTCATATATTAATTTGTTCAGTTTTCTGAGGAGAGAGTTCATGGTTTTCATCATGTTCTTCTCAAAGAAGTTTATGAATGACAAAGTAGTTAAGAACATTTAAAGGATTCCTCAGATCCTTCATACTGTATAACTATATAAATATTTTTAAAACAATGAAATGTGCAGATTCACTGTTCATTTTAGCTTTTATGGCAAATGGAGACTATAATTACTTTTCTTTTTCTTTGTTCCACAATCTAGGTCTAATGAGAAGCCTGAATTATAATTCTAGGTGAGTTATGATCAAGCAAAGCTTACACTGACACATATTAGTAGAAAAAGGCTAATGTCAGAGATGAAGACCTTAGAACTATTTGACAAATTAACACAAAAATAACTTTTCATTTCTAAGGTTCTGCATAACTGGGATTAAATAATGACTGAAAAAAGTCACAAACACAGAGACAAAATTCCATTCAGCAAAAACTGTAATGTCTTTCAATTATATGGTAAAAATATACCTTTTTTTTTTTTTTAACAAAACAAACAATGCTCTGGTCACTCACCTAGAGCCAGACATCCTGGAATGGGAAGTCAAGTGGGCCTTAGGAAGCATTACTACAAGCAAAGCTAGTGGAAGTTACAGAATTTCAGCTGAGCCATTTCAATCCTAAAAGATGATACTATTAAAATGCTCAATATACCAGCAAATTTGGAAAACTCAGCAGTGGCCACAGGACTGGAAAAGGTCAGTTTTCATTCCAATCCCAAAGAAAGGCGATGCCAAAGAAAGCTCAAACTACCGCACAATTGCACTCATCTCACAGCTAGCATGGTAATGCTCAAAATCCTTCAAGCTAGGCTTCAACAGAACGTGAACTGAGAACTTCCAGATGTTCAAGCTAGATTTAGAAAAGGCAGAGGAACCAGAGATCAAATGGGCAACATCCATTTGATCATAGAAAAAGGGAATTCCAGAAGAACACCTACTTCTGCTTCATTGACTATGCTAAAGCCTTTAACTGTGTAGATTAAAATAAACTGGAAAATTCTTCAAGAGCTGGGAATACCAGACCACCTTACCTGCCTGTTAAGAAATCTCTATGCAGGTCAAGAAGCAACAGTTAGAACCAGACATGAGCAGATTGGTTCCAAGTTGGGAAAGGAGTACATCAAGGCTGTATATTGTCACCCTGCTTATTTAACTTACATGTAGAGTACATCATGCAAAATGCCGGGTTGGATGAATCACAAGCTGGAATCACAATTGCTGTGAGAAATATAAATAACTTCAGATATGTAGATGGCATCATCCTAACACCAAAAAGAAAGAGGAACTAAAACAGCCTCTTGACAAAGGTGCAAGAGTAGTAAAAAGGCTGGCTTAGAACTCAACATTCAAAAAACAAGGATCATGACATCGTCCCATCACTTCATGGCAACAGATGGGGAAAAAACGGAAACAGTGACAGACTTTATTTTCTTGGGCTCCAAAATCACTGAGGACAGTGACTGCAGCCATGAAATTAAAACACTTGACTCCAGTATTCTGGCCTAGAGAATTCCATGGACTGTATAGTTCATGGGGTCACAGAGTCGGACACAACTGAGCGACTCACAATTCACGGCTCCTTGAAAGAAAAGCTACGACAAACCTAGACAGCATATTAAAAAGCAGAGATATCGCAGGATATCATTTTTGTGGACAAATGTCCATCTAGTCAAAGCTATGGTTTTTCCAGTGGTCATGTATGGATGTGTGATTTGGATACAAAGAAGGCTGAGTGCTGAAGAATTGATGTTTCAAACTGTGGTGCTGGAGAAGACTCTTTGAGAGTCCCTTGGACAGCAGGGAGATAAAGCCAATCAATCCTAAAGGAAATCAACCCTGACTATTCATTTGAAGGACTGATGCTGAAGCTCCAATACTTTGGCCACCTGATGCAAAGAGCTAATTCATTGGAAAAGACCTGGGAAAGACTGAAGGCAGGAGAAGGGGGATGACAGAGGATGAGATGGTTAGGTGGCATCATTGACTCAATGGACATGGGTTTGAGCAAATTCTGGGAGATAGTGAAGGACAGGGAATCCCAGTGTGCTGCAGTCCATGGGGTTGCACAGTCGAACATGACTGAGTGACTGAACCACAATAACAGCCTATGAACCCATTTATTTCAAGCAGTAATTAGTATAAAGTTTCTGACTAACAGAGGAGCTATAATCCCAGAGTCTCCTCTGTTATCTATTTAAACTTATTTCTTCAGGTCTTGATCTCCAATTGCCTGCTTGGCATTTGCTAACTAAAATGGAAAGGATATTTATCACTACCTTTCTGAAAACTAGACCTATCTCCTTGCTCATTATCTCTGTAGTGGTACCTCTGTTCTAGTTATGCAGGCGCAAGTTTGAATGAGAGACAATGCCTCTCAAGCCTACAATAAATTCAGGTAAGCAAAAGGATTAAAAAGCAGAAAATAACTGTTATTTAGAATTAACTATTAAGTATCCAAGGACAAACAAGTTTCATCATAAAAAATTTGCAGAGTAAAAGACAGATGAAGAAACATTAAGCCCAAAAAATGTTTTGAGAAAACTAAAAAGTTAACATCTGGTAACCATTTGAGGTCAAGGTTATTTAGTATTTAAAGATATCTTTATAGGTGAAGTAACATGATGCCTGGGATTTGTTTCAGAAAAATGAGAGAGAGGAGGTACAGGTATAGCTCAAACAAGATTGATCAGAAATTCAGAACTGACTGAAACTGAGTGGTAAGTACATAGCTGGTTCTATAACAAAAATTATATTTTAAAAAATTACGATAAAATAAAATTGTGTGTATACAGCACCATTCTGAGCAACGGAACCATACACAACTGGTCTGAAGAAGGAAGGATGAGTGGTGGTTTTTGCTTGGCTATAATGCAAAACATGAGGATTTTATGACACCTTGGTCAACAAACTATACAAACTGGAATTTGGGTAGTGAGCTTTCTATCATACCAAATTTATACTCAAATGGGACCAACAGGGTAGTACCATTAAAAAGAAAATTCACATCATTTGTATAATTAATACCTATGATGAAAAATTATGTAAGTTAAACTTCAGTTTTGGAATGAGCAAGCCAAACAGTGAAAGGTTCAAATAAATAGAACTTTTATAAAGCAAACATCAAATGTTCCAAATTATTTTAAATGGGTAATCTGATGCATTTTATATTACCCAAGTAATCCTATTCTGGTTGATATCAATAGTTCTGAAGATGCAGATCACCTAGACGTTAAGATAGTGACGAAGACAAGTACTTTAGGTAACTAAACATGGTGTGTGGGGAGGGAGAACCATATACTTTCTTGGATAAGTTCACTTTCTAAATGAACACAGGATAAATTTGCTTCCTGGTCATGAAACCAACATTGGACAAAAAAGCTTGACTTACCTGCAGTTGTTAAAAACTGCTGTGTGCTTCAGTTACCTGCTAACAATTCAAATACTTGACATATTAGCTGATTAAGCTATATACTACCTTCCCCTAAAAGTTCAGAATTTCTTCCACTAGAGATTACTAAATTCTGTTTACTGTATCTGTACTTCGGTATGAATTTGTTTTTTAAATACCCATTTTTTATCAAAATATTAGTAGATAATTTAAGAAAATACCACGTTTCATATTAATGTAAAAAGTGAAGGTTTGATAAGTTGACACATCTTCGGCATTGGCAAGCAGATTCTTACCACTGAGTCACCTGGGAAGCCCCAAGTTACATCAACATTTCCTGTAATTTATAGCTCAAATACTGAAGCTTAGAATATATGGAAAATTCCTAAACACAGCAATTCATCTATGACCAAATGAGGTTAACTAGGGTAAATAGGATCCCTAAGTATATGTATACTCTAAGCATCTTTTAAGAACTGGTTCACTTTCAAAAAGGATCATCTTTAATGATGATGAGCAATCAGCATAGAGTGGTGAGATGCAATTATTCCAATGCTAAATTTAAATCCCTATTATAACTCTTAAAAGCAGATTACTGAATCCTGTTGCACCTCAGTTTTTCTTATCTACAAAATGGGGATAATATGTTTAACTACCAGAGTGTTTAAAGAAATTAAAAGACAGCATACATCATTAAACATCAACTTTCAAAACTGGCTTTTTAAATCCACAGCTTCAGTCTTAGAAATCTAAAGGCTGGACTTTATATTCTATCAATTTTTCCTAACTGGTATTTTACTCTTACTGATATATCATTATTGTTTTCAAAAGTCACCTTAACCTTTTGCTGATAAAACTCCAAAGGGGGGGAAACCCAATCTAGTTTTGTCCCACACAGTAAAAAGGAAGAGGAAACATGCAATTAAGTGGAAGAAAAAAGAAGAATGAGAAAACATTTCCTTCAAGAAAATGTTCTGAAATAATTCCACATAGGAAATAGATCCTGTAAAGTTATTTTCATAGTGGTTTAATAGGAGTTCACAAAAAGGGATTTTATGGCAATGTCACTCTTCCTCACAAATTGAGTATCTTCATTTATTGGCCAATTTCATAAAACTTAACATTCTAGAGGTCAGTTTTTAAAAGCTGACTTAAAAAATAGTACATATTTTTTAAAAGATTTAAATCTGAAACAGACCTCATCCTCTGTAAATTTTAGGCATTACTATTTCTGAGCATCAACTATGCAAATCAACTAATTAAATACCCACTTCCCCATCTGTAATAACAAACAAATAAATGACAACTGCTCCCCAAGATGTATAAAACATTTAGAATAGAAAATGAATAAACATCTCAACTAGTAAAATTACTCCTTTTTCAGCATTAAAAAATAACTCGTGAAAAATGTAATGTTATTATGAAGTGTTATAGTCATCTCAATTCTATTTTGAAAATAACACATGGCATAATTTTAACTAAGAGAAATGCTAGTTTCCCAAAATAGCATGATTGTTACCTTTCCCCAAGACTGTAACTTTCCCCCCGAGGTTTAAAAAATAAATATTACCATCATGACATCACTAGAAAGAAATTGAAGCATACAAGGAACAAACTATAGTTTCTTTTTATATCAAAATGTACTCTTGAAAATGTGTTTGGCACAGTGCTAAATCATATATAGTTAATACTAAATATTGTAGGATACAATAAAATCCTGGAGTTAATTGTTTACACCCTCTTATGGGAATGAAAATAATAGATACCAATTATTCAGAAGTCAGCCTATACAAACTGTATAAACAATATTTTATGTTTTGTCTTGAAAACCAGTGATATAATAAATTTTACATAAAAGACTGCAAAATAATATAAATGGATTTAAACAGATCTTTACAATAAGAAATTCAAATGGAAACAGACAAGTAACAAAGAGAAGTAAAAAAATTTATTGCAGTATTCGCTCCACCAGGTAGTCTGGGGATCCCTTTTCTTGTATTGTTTTCAGGGTGACCTAATACATCAAAATCTACATTTACAAAAACTCCTTCTGCAGATAGGTCATAGATACTGCATGCTTTTTTTTTTTTTCCAACAGAATAAATTATATATCCAGGAGATTCTGCCATTTTACAGCCTGGAAAAAACAATGCTTCCCTGGAAACTGGGCTAAGCTAAAGAAAGCCATCCGCTGCTAGGTTAAACTCCAAGAACACTTTATTAAGAACATTAACAGACTAATTTCCAACATTCACTTGTTTATTTTTAAACAGAAAGTTTTTTTTTCCAAGATATAAACAATTTTTGTTAAACTATAATACAGTGGGAGTAAAAATGACTGAGAATCTGTTTCTGCTGCACAACAGCGAAGGGAGCTCCCACAAAAATGTTTGCCCAACATTTCCTTCTTTTGTTCCTGCATCCCAGGTTCCATTCTTACTCTTCATAAAACTGATTTTTTTTTTTTTTGCCAGAATGTTGATATTCAAGTTTTTCTGCCTTTAAAAAAAACTCCTGTAAATTTGGCTGCATGTACAAATTCATTAGCTGGAAGTCCCATCCTTGGCGGCATACAGGGATCGTAAAGTCTGAACAACTTTATTAGTCAGCTTATTAGCACTCGTTAGAGCAATTTTTTTGTAAATAATGTCTGACTCTTTAATAGTGTCTACCCAAGGCACCAGTTTGCGGCCATCACGGCGCTTAGCCTCAGTCCAGGAGCCACTGTAGGAGCCTGCCATCCACTGAACACTGAAGCCATTGCTGGTTTTCTGTACTACTCTTGCAATTTGTGGTCGATCTTTGTACTTTGGACAGCAAATAGCGATGACATCCATGACGTCAACACTTTCATTCATCTGTGCTGCCAACTCCGTAGAGTCTGAATTTCGTTTTGACCTTCTCAATGACTAAAACATTGGGAGGGGGGAAAAAAGACCAAGTGTTACACAAAATAATTTTAGTGAAATTATTGTTTTTATTGCTTTTAATCCCTTGACGCCGGGAGTTGGGATTTCCCAGCACACTTCCATTGCCGGCAATGAGACGCACCGTGACCGCCAGCGCCAAGGGGTTAACATATATTTGTAAAACCATGTATCTCTTAATTTGTACCCGTGTCTTTACTCTTATTGATATATAAAATTATATATACATATGAACCATAAAGCTACATAAAATTTAGCAACAATAAAAAAGGATAACACACATTAATACAATCCAAAGAAAAATTAATAACCTTTTATGCTGGATAAATCTCATTTCTGTTTTTTCTTTTTTATTGTCTTTTATGTTAAACTTTCTACAAAAAGATGTATAAATGGGTAAGTAGAGAATTTCTATCTACAAAATGTTTTCTCCATAAGCATTACATTACTTGGTGTACATTGAATAGACTGACATTTATAAGCACATAAAAATCATTTTACGTAATACGCTGCGAAATACGTTGACTCCTCCTCCGCCTCACCCCTGAAGTGCCTCCTCCTCTATCCTCCCCATCACTTTCATCATCTTCTGTCTCTGCTGCTGCATTATTTTTAGGGCTGCCTCCTCCAAGCAGCGAGGTAATTGCTTTGTTCCGAGCATTTGTGCTGGCTGACACCTCCCCTTCTTCTTCCTCTTCATCAGGGTCCAGATGTTCCATGAGAAGTTTGAACTACAAAAATTAGATATTAACTTAGAATTTGAGGTAAACATTTCAAACAAGACTGTCAAATTCCTAAATGTTTTCCATGGCAGTGGTTTGATGTTGGTGAAAAGAGACTTTAGCTACTGTCCAACTTGGGTACTCAAAAATGTTTTTGGTAAAGAGCCAGATTGGAAGTATTTTTGGCTCTGCAGGCTAAAATGTAATACAGAAATGAATGCGCAGAGCTGTTTCAATAAAACTTTATTTTACACCAACAGGCAGTTGACCAGATTTCGCCTATAAGCAAGATGTCACTGACCCTGATCCAAATTATCAAGCAGCCAGTGATTACTAATTACTGACAGACATTTAAACATTTTCTGCTCCTTCTGCTCGCCACCAAGAGGATATAAGAATAAATGAAAGATGTCAAACAATTTTAAAGAACTAAAATAAATGCTAAATTTAAAGTATAAGATTTGCAGTCTATATGAAAACCATTGTGTAGCTTATATTTGTAGTCAAGAAAATAATGATTAGTTATATTCAACTACCAGTTTTAAGTAGATTAAATTTAAAGACTTTATTTCTACTTTTTAGGACAATCTTGAAAAACATTTTTTAAAACATTAAAAAAATTTTATTGTGGTAAAACAGAAAATTACCACTTTATTTTAAAGTGCTTAAGTCATTGACATGAAGTATATTCAAAATGTTGCATAACCATCATTACCATTATTTCTAAAGCTTTACATCATTCCCAAAACAAACTCAATCTGTACCCACTTAATACTTCCCATTCTTCTCTCCCCACTGGCCCTGGTAAACTTCACTTCTATTTTCTGTCTCTCTGAATCTGCCCCCCTTATTTTTTTTTTTCCCCAGTTGCTCCACATGGCTTTCAGGATCTAAGTTCCCTGACCAAGGATTGAACCCTGAGCCCTCAGCAGTGAAGGTGTGGAGTCCTAACCAATGGACCACCCAGGAATTCCCTACATTTGCCTCTTCTTAAAGACATTTTAAAAGTATAATTAATACACTCACATACACACTTGTTAAATGGGTATATACACATATATATATGTGTGTGTGTGTATATATATATACTTGTACTTCTTCTGTAAGAAAACATGAACAAGTTGTCATATTGGTTGCCAGAAAGAAGAGGAACAGAAATGGCTAAAGACGGTAGCCCTCTCAAAAGTATTCACATTTGCAAAAGTCATTATCAAAATGAAACATTTTGGTTTTACTACTCACATCTAGGTACTGTTTTACTATACTCCTCTTCACATCTTCAGTGATTTTGGAATTAGCCATATCACTCCGCAGGAAGTCCAGTGTTTGCTTGGGATGAAAATGAACTCCTGTTTTCCGGTTTATCGCTTTATCATACACTTTTGCAGATTCAGATGGAGAATATTTCTGAATTTTACTGTTTTAGGAAAATAAAACCATTAATGTAAAATTTTTTTTCAGACATTTACATTTAAATGGATTCTAGTTAAGTTTTATTTACTTATAACTAAACTTTTTGTCATATAGATTTTAACCAGTGAAACTGTATACGCAATAATTTTTAAAAGGGAAGTAGAGACACAAAATCAAAGATTAAAGAGTACTATTCTCTTGTTTTCCTCAGTACTTGTCTTGAATTGAGGCATCCTTTCAATGAAAGTGGTTTCTCATGTGTATTTTTCAGTACCATGATTGTGACTGTAGGACAGTTTTAATATAATTACTCAGTACTACCTAACTAGTTGGTTTACCTTTTCTAAGATTTTTCATTCTCTATACAGCCAAAATGATTATTTACAAACCTGCTTCATATTATTAACAACTCTATTTCAAAATCTTTCCATCTCCTTAGCACTGCCCCAAGATTTTACAAGGTTTTAAATTATTTTGAATTATAGGCATACCATGGAGACATTATAGGTTTGGTTCCAGAGAGTGAACCACATCAATATTTTGTTTCCCAATGAATATAAAGGTTACATTTACAACATACAGAGTACATCATGAGAAACACTAGACTGGAAGAAACACAAGCAGGAATCAAGATTGCTGGGAGAAATATCAATAACCTCAGATATGCAGATGACACCACCATTATGGCAGAAAGTGAAGAGGAACTAAAAAGCTTCTTGATGAAACTGAAAGTGGAGAGTGAAAAAGTTGGCTTAAAGCTCAACATTCAGAAAACGAAGATCATGGCATCTAGTCCCATCACTTCATGGGAAATAAATGGGGAAACAGTAGAAACAGTGTCAGACTTTATTTTGGGGAGCTCCAAAATCACTGCTGATGGTGATTGCAGCCATGAAATTAAAAGACGCTTACTCCTTGGAAGAAAAGTTATGACCAACCTAGATAGCATATTCAAAGCATCTCTCATAGCAGAGACATTACTTTGCCCACTAAGGTCTGTCTAGTCAAGGCTATGGTTTTTCCTGTGGTCATGCATGGATGTGAGAGTTGGACTGTGAAGAAGGCTGAGCGCTGAAGAATTGATACAGAAAACGAAGATCATGGCATCTAGTCCCATCACTTCATGGGAAATAAATGGGGAAACAGTAGAAACAGTGTCAGACTTTATTTTGGGGAGCTCCAAAATCACTGCTGATGGTGATTGCAGCCATGAAATTAAAAGACGCTTACTCCTTGGAAGAAAAGTTATGACCAACCTAGATAGCATATTCAAAGCATCTCTCATAGCAGAGACATTACTTTGCCCACTAAGGTCTGTCTAGTCAAGGCTATGGTTTTTCCTGTGGTCATGCATGGATGTGAGAGTTGGACTGTGAAGAAGGCTGAGCGCTGAAGAATTGATGCTTTTGAACTGTGGTGTTGGAGAAGACTCTTGAGAGTCCCTTGGACTGCAAGGAGATCCAACCAGTCCATTCTGAAGATCGGCCCTGGGATTTCTTTGGAAGGAATGATGCTAAAGCTGAAACTTCAGTACTTTGGCCACCTCATGCAAAGAGTTGACTCATTGGAAAAGACTCTGATGCTGGGAGGGACTGGGGGCAGGAGGAAAAGGGGATGACAGAGGATGAGATGGCTGGATGGAATCACTGACTCGATGGACGTGAGTCTGAGTGAACTCCGGGAGTTGGTGATGGACAGGGAGGCCTGGCGTGCTGTGATTCATGGGGTCGCAAAGAGTCGGACACGACTGAGCAACTGAACTGAACTGAACTGTAGTCTATTTAAAGTGTGTAACAGCATTATGTTGAAAAACGTACATATCTTAATTAAAAAATACTTTATTGCTAAAAAGTATCATGAGTCTTCAGTGAATTGTAATCTTTTGGGAATGGTAACATCAAAGATGACTGATCAAAGACCACCATAAAAATAACAATGAAAAAATATTTAAATATTGTTGAATAACTACAAAATGTGAGAGACACAAAGGGAACAAATGCTGTTGGAAAAATGGAGCATGAAGCAAGAGAGCCACAAACCTTCAATTTGTATAAAATGTAGTATCTGTGAAGTACAATATAACACAGTAGGTCCTACAGTTTCCAATATTAACATCAAGGTATTTCTCGTTAAAATCTGGATTTTCTAGTTTCCCGTGAAAGAAATGGAAGCTTTGGCCACACTGTTCCCACTTTCTCCCATGTCAACAAGCTGGTGAATAACTGAACCCCAATGTGTTCTTTTCATTTTGCTAATGACCTACCTGGGTCCACTTTATTCATTTCATTATCTGTCCCTATGAACATTTAACTTCATAAGGTTTCAATGAATGTGAAAAATGTCCAAAATTCCATGGGTACAGGCAGTGTAGTGATTGATGATGGAATAAAATTATAGCGCATTCAAAGTTATCAGTACTTTTCTATCTCTTACCTTGATAGTGTAATTAAAGACTACTGGATTCTGTTAGAACTTAGCCTAGCTGGTCTGCATCTATTTATTCTTTATTCTCAGCTCTTTAAAAACTTGAATTTGCCATCATTTTTTTAAAATATTTACTTTTATTGATTTTATTTATTTTGCTGTGCTGGGTCTTAGTTGTGGCATGTGGGATCTCATTCCCTGACAAAGGATCAAACCCAGGCCTCCTGCATTGGGAGTGCAAAGTCTTAGCTATTGGACCACCTGGGAAGTCCCTGCCATCTATTTTTAAGGTTAGCCTAATTCTCTAATATCTTTTTACGGAAGCCAACATAAGTCTTTTAATTTATGATGCATTACCTCCAACTAGAATAATATAGCTTTCCTCTCTTTAATAACAGAATGTACGAATTATGGTATATTATACAACAAAAACACTATATAGCAGTTAAAAGGAACACACTCCTTTTTATAAAAAAGGATTTTTAATATTCAGCATGCAATCAAAACTGAGTTTCATATTTCTTCATTATTGAAGACAGCAAGGTTTTCTTTCACTGCTTATATAATCTTACCTATCAGAAAATCCACAGAGATTCTTCAAATGTTGTTTTAACATCAGAAGCAATAAAATACCCTGGGAGACATTTGCAAACTCAATTAAAGGAGCTGAATTTTCTGGCAAACATTTCATCACCGAATTTATATATCCTCTGAATCTGAATCTGAATCCGAATCTACACGTTTCCGCGACTTTCGAGGCCTAGAGACTTCTTCTTCACTCTCACTTGACTCATTTTCCTTACCAGGAGATGATTTTCTCTCTTTCCTTTTGTCTTTTACCATAGACTGAAAAAAAGAGGAAATTATTCTGTCTAAAAAATAATAAAATGAAAACACCACCAACAACTATACATATGCTCCCTTCAACAGCTTCAAAAGTATCCGCAATTTAGTGTTTCATACGTCAAAACTCTCTGACTTTCTGTAAACAACTGGGGATGTAACCCTTAGGGAGAAAATAATGTTCCAATACTAAATAAAATCCACTCCTCCAACTACTGTGCCACCCTCCCTAAACCCTTCTGGAATATCATTCCAAGGGAAAGAATTTTCTTATACGATAGCAATGAAAGATAAATTATAGAAGTAACAATTTGGTATATAGGTAAGCCATTATAGAGGAAAAGAAGTAATTATAATTTAACTGAGGAAAATATAATAGGTCTTGAATTCCCCCACCTTCTTTTAAACTCTCCCATTTAAGAACTTTTCAGCAAGATAACATGCAGTTTTTCTTAAAAAATTAAATTGTTTCTTTGTACTTTATGAAACCGTTAGCTTTTTAAAAGAAACAAAGCCAGTTGGTTTCCAGAGGTGGAAAAGATCAGATTACAAAGGAATATTTAAAATACAGCTGTTAAGAAATACAACATGAGAAACATGAACAAGTATATTTACAACAGTTAATGAAGTGAAATAAGATAACATGATGGATCGAGTTCCTGGGAAATTACTAACCTCTTAAACGTCAGTGTGCATATTAAACACCTAGACATTTTATTAACAATGCAAACACTGTGTCAGCAGGTCTAGGGTGCACCCAAGGTTCTACACGTCTAACAAGCTCTCAGGTGAGGTTGGTGCTACTGGTTCTGGTCTGCACTTCAAGTAGCAAGGGTTCAGATACCTCTGTAATTCTAACTCTTAGGTATTAATCTCCCTGATTTTGAGTTTGACCAGGCTGAGTTTGGGGCACAACTATACTGTAAAATGAAAATTTTTACTTGTATCCATCAGGTACATGAAAATATTCCAACTAATTTACAAAGAATGTTAAATTACTGAGTGCACCTACTGTATTCCCAGGGCTACACCAGGTGCTTTTACAATTAAACCAACTATATTTTCTTCTTAAAAACCATGAAAGAAAAGATATAAAGTTCACAACAAGAATCTTAGTAAAGATTTTGGGCATACAATATACCAACTCCATTATGATTCTGGTGTTCAGGGATAAGGAAATCAATAGCATAAATTTTCTATGTTCCTTGTAAGTAAGCTATTTATATTCATATCTGTATCTCTTCAAGTGTACTATTGTTATCTACAATATTTTCAGATTTATAAAACAGCAAGGCGTTTTTAAAATGGGGTTTAAATGAATATATGAATGGACCCTGAACATTTAAGGAGTGCTTAAAGTGGGAGAAAAAAAGACATGGGATGTATGCATGTATGTGTGTGTGTGCACATGTGTGCATGCACTTAAGTATGTGCATGTATAAATTCCACCTAAATCATCTGGAATGAAATGGTTTTAAGAACTTTCTTAATGGAAATGAAATGGCAACTCATTTCCTCTCTCCAACTCAAGCACTATTTAGATTTCAATAAGTTTATTGACAAAGATTTTATATACCTGTGAAAACAATAAAAAGAACAATGAGAAACAAAACAGTGAAAATAGCGTACCCGCATTTTGAAAGATGCATCAGGAATAGCCATGTGTGTAACTTACCTCCTTGAAGGACTGCAGTAGGTTACTGCCAGAAACAGAGAGTGTAATGTCTATATGATGCATTATAAACAACGGCTCTTCCTGTGTCTGGTATGGAAAACAGGCTAGATTGTCTGCTATATACAAGAGCATATTCACTTCTGTTTTCTGTTAAAAAAAAAAAAGTACACATTTAGTAGATAATTCAGAAATCCGTCATAAAAACCTTTTTAGAAAAAATATTACAGAGTATTTCACCTCAGTTAATGTTTCAGAAAGGAAGGGACAGGGAGAGAAAGAAGGAAGAAGGAGGAAGAAGCAGAAGAGAAATGGATTTTACAGAATAATCTTAAATTCATTTTAAGAGATTTCCTAATGACTTAAACCATGGTACCTTAAAAACGGAAGAGGTGAATAGTTTTTCAGAGCACCCAAGTAGAAGTCCCGGAAATTTTCTTATAGAGTATATAGAATTTTTATGATAAATCCATACCACATCACAAAGTACACATATGAATTCATGATTATTTATCATTGTGCCTCTAAAAGTTTAACTCACATGGAGAGATCAGTTACACACAGTTATTCTGTCTTCAAAAGTAAGAGGTAATAATTATAGTTCTAACATGTGGGTTAAAAAAATCCAAGTTCATGTACTCTTAAAACAATTGTCAGTTTCCTGTGTGTATCATTTAAAATATCAGAGTCATTCTGACAGAGCTGTCAAAGATTCACACCATAAAAACTCTGATGTTGGGAAATTATGGTTACTAATAGTTGTTTGCTTTTAAAAGAAGTAACAGAGACTTTTTTTTAGAACTTCATGATCATACAGAATGTAAACAGAAAGACATGTTAATATTTAAATTCCTTTAAAAACATTTATACCTTTAAAAAAAAAAAGAAAAGAAAAAACAGGCAATTAAAAACACTACTTCCTGGTACTTCCCAGGTGGTTTGGTGGTTAAGGCACTGCTTCCACTGTAAGGGGCAGGGGTTTAATCCCTGTTTGGGGAACTAAGATTCCGCACTGCCTGAAGCATGGCCAAAAACTTCCCTAAAATCCCTCCCCAAACACATCTTCCTACCATTTCCCTTATCCTGCTGCCCAAACAACATACAATGCCATATCAGTGGTAGCAAACACCAAAAATCCCAAAGGACAGATGGAATGAACTTGCTATTAGTATTCATGAAACTCCCACTCTATTTTTTATTTTTAAATATGTATCAATATGTACATGTTAAAGTTGGGAAAATATAGACAACCACCCGAAACCTTTTTCCTTAGTTTTCTCTTCCTAGCTCTTTGACTATTCCTCTTCTATTTCCTTCTCAAACCAACTCCTTTTCAAACTGCTTTTAGCAACATTCTATTTTCTGTGTGCTTAGGAGTCCTGACAGTCCCTTGGACTGCAAGGAGATCATACCAGTCAATCTTAAGGGAAATCAATCCTAAATACTCATTGGGAGGACTGATGCTGAAGCTGTATTTTGGTCATCTGATGTGAACAGCTGACTCATTGGAAAAGTCCCTGATGCTGGGAAAGATTGAGAGCAGAAGGAGAAGAGGGCATCAAAGGATGAGATGGCTGCATGGCATCACCAATGCAATGGACATGGACTTGCGCAAACTTCGGGAGATGCTGAGGGACAGAGAGGCCTAGCATCTGCAGTCCATGGGGCTGCAAAGAGGTGGACATGACTAGGGGATTGAACAACAGGACAAAAATATTCCAGTTATCCTTTGACTATTCTCACAATGTCTCATATAATTTATTCCTTCCTCAGTGTTTCTTCTTTCCTTCCATCCGTTCTTTTCCTTCCAACTCTCATCGTAACAACTCAATCCCTTATTACCTGCAGTGTGAACACAATGCTAAAAAATTTGTGTTCCTAAAATGTTCTTTGTCACATGTCCTCATTACTGTATTTAACAACTTTCAATAGTTTTACAGTATCTATGAGTGAGTAAAAGTTGCTCAGTTGTGTCTGACTCTTTGCGACCCCGTAGATATACAGTCCATGGAATTCACCAGGCCAGAATACTGGTGGGTAGCCTTTCCCTTCGGAGAAGGCAATGGCACCCCACTCCAGTAGTCTTGCCTGGAAAATCCCATGGACGGAGGAGCCTGGTCAGCTGCAGTCCATGGGGTCGCTAAGGGTCAGACACGACTGAGCGACTTCCCTTTCACTTTTCATTTTCATGCATTGGAGAAGGAAATGGCAACCCACTCCAGTGTTCTTGCCTGGAGAATCCCAGGGTTGGGGGAGCCTGATGGGCTTCCATCTATCCGGGTCACACAGAGTCGGACACAACTGAAGTGACTTAGCAGCAGCCTTTCCCTTCTCCAGGGGATCTTCCCAACCCAGGGATTGAACACAGGGCTCCCACATTGCAGGCAGATTCTTTACCAGCTGAGCTATCAGCGAAGATCCTCCATAAACCATGCCTCACTATGACCTTGCTGGTCTAGTTAAATAATGAATCTATTCATTATTTCCCACCTATTCTTATTTTTGTGCCTTTATTTATGTTTTTACACCTGCTCTGCCTTAAACAGTAGATCCATCTTATTCCCCTACGTCTTCAGTAATTTGTTCCTCCTCTGACATCTTCTGTTGGAGGTAGTCAGAAGAAAGCACTGTATTATGAAAACTACATTTCCAATTTAGCAGGTTACATGCTGGGGTGACAGAGTATCCAGCTAATGACATACAGCAAGCAATGAAATCACGTAGGAATGAAGCTCAGGAAGAAGAGAAAGACTGGAGTGGATTGCCAAAAATTTTCTTCTCCGGGGGAATCTTCCCAACCCAGCAATCAAACCCGGGTCTCCGGTGTTGTAGACAGACGCTTTACCTTCTGAGCCACCAGGGAAACCCAAGAGAAAGACTAGGGTGATACAGATACAAACCATCTGGGACTCAGACTATGCTAATCTTAACCGCTATCTTACAGGAAGCAAGATCCAATGATGACAAGAGTGCCTTATCATATCATTATGTACTCCTATCTAAACCTCTTACACACAATGAAAGCTTAATGCTGATGACAGCCCTGGTGATGATTAAATTATATTCCAAGTGTTTCTAAAATAGAAGTTTATTATATTTATTTGTTAGATAATGTAACCAAAAATTTCATGTACTATTTAAAAAGAAAGGCATCTGTATTCTGGTAATTTTTAGGGCTTCCCTGGCAGCTCAGATGGTAAAGAATTTGCCTGCAGTGCAGGAAACTATTGATCCCTGAGTCGGGAAGATGCCCTGGAGAAGGGAATGGCAACCTTCTCCAGTATTCTTGCCTGGAGAATTCATGGACAGAGGAGCCTTGTGGGCTATAGTCTATGGGGTTGCAAAGAATTGGACACGACTGAGCAACTAACACATAATTTTACTTCACTGAAATAATCTGGTATTGGAACAGCAACAAAGTCAAGTCGTCAGGTGATTAAAATATGAAAAAAATATTTTTATTTTTAAAGCTTCACACAAGAACTGGTAAGTTCTATGTGGAAAGATACCACATCTTCATCTTCTAGCACAATGGCTACCATAACACGTATGCTGAATACTGTTGTAAAATGAATGAAAACATTCAGAGGTAAGATTAAATAATGGCATATTTTATTTTCCTGCCTTATAGTCTTGGCCAATGCAACTTGTGCAATAGCTCCTAAAGGGTCAAAACTGTAATTACACAAAAGTGGGCTTTTCATTAAACCAGGTCAGGTTGAACAAGCAGGGATCTCAGCAGCCTAAAACCCAGGACAGTTACTCTAAAACGTTTGAGTCTGATATAAACAAGTGGACTTTCACTTTATCTATCCATCCATCCATCCATCCATCCCGAGAAGTGATAGTTTAGTAACATAGTTTACATGAAAGCATGCTTAAACAAACCACTATAAAGTTTGTAACATACTCAGTATGGAGACATAATTATACTTTATCCCTCATTTTATTTTCATGCAAAATTTCCTCTTCAATACCTTGTAGTTAACATAGACCTAAATAAACACATTTAAGATTGTCACTATTATTTATTAAATGATAATATTTTTTAAATATTGCCTCAATTTATAGAACATTTATCTTCTTAAAATAAGAAATTTTTAATGCTTACTGCTGTGTCATCAAAGAGGTTGAGTAAAGAAATCAGAAAGGCGCGTCTGTGCTGGCGGTTTCCACGGATCATGGAGTAAAGGTGTGAACACAAAGCACTGGAGGACTCATCTTGCCTGAAACCCCTTACAGGATCTTTTAGGCATGTGTTGATTGCCTGTTGTACCTGGTATGACATCTTCATGCCAGCCACCGCTTTCATCTGAAATCAAAAAAGCCTCATTTTTGTCACAGAAATTAAAAGAGCCAAATTAAAAAATATAATTTGAGCATTATAGTTAGAGGCAAACTTTATAATTTGGTTTTATTTAAAATAATAAAAATCATAGAATGCAAGCACTGGAAGGAATACTAGAGATCATCTATTGTAATCTGCTCATTTATATAGAAGAAAAAAGTGGAGACCAGAGGAGCCATCACTGCCAAGATACACAGTAGGCACTAGAACCCATGCATCCTGGGTTTCATCCAGCCTGCATGCTATATACTGTTACTTTGAGCTCAATCTTAAAGAGTTAATTTTAAAAAGAATAAACACCTTGGGGGACAAACTTAAGATTCATGTTTAGAAGTAATTAGTAAGCAAAATATTTTATTTGATTATGAATCTGGGTAGGACATTTGCCAAAGAAATGGTTTACCAAAGAACAATATTTAAATTTAGGCTGCACAATTTAAAAATACATACGTGAATGAATCCAGCATATTTTTTGTCTATTTCTACAAGCTGCTGATCAGCCTTGTTCCGCATAGCTGGTTCTGGGTCTGTGCCCATAGCAATTAAATATGGCACACACTGGAAATAAAAATAAAGAATTCATGAGACATCATAGTAGAAAAAGCTCTATATGTATCTTGACGTATATTAAAACTTGCTATATATCTGGGACATATGAATTTAGCGCATTGGCTTTCCTATAAATGAATGCTATGTTTTAGTGTTCTTTTAAAATGTATTAATCTTCCTTTAGATTTAGCTAAAAGTAAAAAAGCACTGGAGTATCAGCAAAAAGTTTTTTTAAAAAAGTGATGTGGTAAACTTCAAGCAATTTCAACGTGAGTTTAAAGTTCTTTTATTTAAAAAAAAAAAAAAAAAAAAGACTAAAGGGCTCCCAAACTAAAATATCCATTTAAGATTATGATATACACTACAAATTAATAATCCAATAATTTTTTAGGCCTAAGTGAATTTTCTTTGTAAAGATAATAAAGGGGGGAAAATTTGTCTTCCATATCAAACATCAGAAAAATAAAAAAAAAAAAAAAAAGACTAAAGGGCTCCCAAACTAAAATATCCATTTAAGATTATGATATACACTACAAATTAATAATCCAATAATTTTTTAGGCCTAAGTGAATTTTCTTTGTAAAGATAATAAAGGGGGGAAAATTTGTCTTCCATACTCAACATCAGAAAAATATAAATTTCCCCCCTACAATGCTGATTTTAGATATGGCTTCAGTGGTCTGACACCTGGATAGCTAGTAATCTGGTAACAGTCATACTCACTGTATACATCTAAAGGTCAGGAAACATCACTACTATGTTAAGTGACTCTGAATTAGAGGTGAGGAAGCCAGAAAAATATCAACAAACAAATAAAAAACAACTTTAAAAAAGGAGACATAGCACTGAAAAGAACGGGTCATCAAGAATCAAACCCTGAATTACAGGGACAGGGGAGGCTAGCAAAAAACATTATTAGCATGACTTGTAAAATATGAAAGTACATTACATACTACTGTATCAATGTTAAATTTCCTAAATTTGATGACTGCATTATGGTTTTATAAGAGAATGTTTCTGTTCTTTAAAAACTGTATATTGAGGTATTTAGAGGTAAAGAATTATGATATCTCAAACTTATTATCAAATGATTTAGTGTACGTATGGAGAGAGAAAGTAAATGTGGCAAAATGGCAAAATATTTGTAAAGAGTATAAAGGGCTTAATGTACCACTCTTGCAATTTTTTGATAAATATAAAATTTTTAAGTTTAAAAAAACATAGAATAAAAGCAAAACCTAAGACTATTTAGCATATCAGCAAAGAGCCCTAAGTATCTAAAAAATTCAAGAGTATCACCAGAGTACTGTACATTTTATTAAGTAATCCTGCCCTAAGTCACAAAGAATAGACTGAATATTCATTAGTGTGTTTTGTTTCAGGACACAGAGAAAAACACAGCATAATAATCAAGAATATATTTTTTAAAAGTTGAAACAGCTGAAATAAAAATCTTGAAGAGTACAGGCTGTTGTTATTTAACAAATTCACTTCTGCAGCCTATGGCACTCTCCTGAATGAACGTGTCAGATGGTGAATACTACTACATAAGGCATTAGCTGCCATCCCTTGTACAAATATGTCTTGAGTACATCATCTAGTCTACAAATCCATGTTTTAAGGTATTGGGTGCTTGATCTTACTTCCAATTAAAGATGAAAGAACAGAGTTCAGATTATACAGGTGACTTTTCTGTGGACTAAAATCCACACTGTTAAGGTAGATTATACTCTTAACTCCATTTATATTACATGCTGTTGTTGGATTTTAGAGGTAAGAGTCAACGTGAATTAAATCAAATCTATTATCCCTACTTAGAAGAAGTAATACTGAGTACATATTGTGCAAATATAAAGTTTGTATAATAGAGAATATATATGTACTTTGCAGTTTAAAACCACCTAAAAGATGGACTAAAACTTGGATTCTTAAGAGTTTGGGACGCATCCCCCCTCCCCCCGAAACTGACAACTAAGAGCAATAAAGAACTACTTATTTTCTAATCACAATGTCTTCAAGTGGCAACAAATTCTTGGCTCTTTCCCTTAAGTGCTATTGCTGTAAAACATACTTACCTGAACTGGATGAATAAGACCTTGGTTTAGAGTCAATGCAATGACATTTAGGGCAAAGTGGCGTACACTTGATTGGGTGTGAAAAAACGCCTCAAGCACCTGTTTGAGGTAAAGCTGCATGATGGAACTACTCATCCCTGAGGAAACATCACCCATTTCTTTCAAATCTTCTTGTTTTGCAACCTTCTTCCCTATAAAAGGAAGTAAACATACTAAGAATATGTATATTAACTTTACTGCTGCCACTGCTAAGTCGCTTCAGTAGTGACCGACCCTGTGCAACCCCATAGACGGCAGCCCACCAGGCTCCCCCATCCCTGGGATTCTCTAGGCAAGAATTAAATTAAGTCACAATCAAAAGCACAAAATGTGACAGCTGACCCATTGGTCCCTAATTTTTTTATTTTTTTAGGTCTGTTAGAGACCCCTTGGAGAACATGATGAGAAAGTATAATCCCTTTCCCTCTGTCAAAATGTTAAGGTCTGCACGCACATTCAATTTATAAACTACTTAAGGAGTTTATGAAGTATCTTCTTTAACTCAACTCCTTTATCTAATATAGGGTAAGTAGGTATTAAGAATGTGAGTCTCCCACAGCTCTCAGGGCCTTCCCTTGTGGCTCAGCTGGTAAAGAATCCTCCTACAATGTGAGAGACCAGGGTTCAATCCCTGGGTTGGGAAGATCCCCTGAAGAAGGGAAAGGCTACCTACTCCAGTACTCTGGCCTGGAGAATTCCGGGGACTGTATAGTCCATGGGGTCGCAAAGGGTCAGACAGGAGTAAGCGACTTTCACTCTCACTATAGCCCTCAGACATTCATGCCTCAGCATTTATACCTCTTGTTTCACTTTAGTCACAAACAGTTTAAACTCTTTTCCTTAAAAAATAGTGCAGAGTCTGCTGCTGCTGCTGCTAAGTCACTCCAGTCGTGTCCGACTCTGTGCGACCCCATAGACAGCAGCCCATCAGGCTCC
The DNA here is from genome assembly GCA_006408695.1 of Aepyceros melampus. Classification (NCBI taxonomy): domain Eukaryota; kingdom Metazoa; phylum Chordata; class Mammalia; order Artiodactyla; family Bovidae; genus Aepyceros; species Aepyceros melampus. The sequence continues at coordinate 346,666 of SJXQ01002342.1, forward strand.
CCCGTCCCTGGGAATCTCCAGGCAAGAACACTGGAGTGGGCTGCCATTTCCTTCTCCAATGCATGAAAGTGAAGAGTGAAAGTGAAATCGATCAGTCGTGTCTGACTCTTAGTGACCCCATGGACTGCAGCCGACAGGCTCCTCCGTCCATGGGATTTTCCAGGCAAGAGTACTGGAGTGGGGTGCCATTGCCTTCTCAAGTCCAGAGTCTAGGAACACACAAAGAGAATAAATATAGATTCCTCAAATGAACAGAATAAAAAAACTTCCCTTTATCCTGTCCAAAGCTGCAGGCAAGAACACTGGAGTGGGCTGCCATTTCCTTCTCCAATGCATGAAAGTGAAGAGTGAAAGTGAAATCGATCAGTCGTGTCTGACTCTTAGTGACCCCATGGACTGCAGCCGACAGGCTCCTCCGTCCATGGGATTTTCCAGGCAAGAGTACTGGAGTGGGGTGCCATTGCCTTCTCAAGTCCAGAGTCTAGGAACACACAAAGAGAATAAATATAGATTCCTCAAATGAACAGAATAAAAAAACTTCCCTTTATCCTGTCCAAAGCTGCATATTTTATAAAGACAGTGGCAAATAAGGTTGGTGATGTGTACTTTTTGGGTATGGCAGTCTCTAAAATGTCCGTGTGATAGAAAAGTGCTGATTTATAAACGCACAACAAGGTGTGATACACATACTATGCTGTTAAACTCATTAAATGAGTCCTGGTCAGCTGGGCAGAAAACAGTCAAGAAAAATAACAGAATCATTACATAAAATCACTGTGTGTATTTGAATGCTCCTGGAACAGAGAATGATGTTCTAGGGAAGAAATTGTATAGAGATGATGTGGAAAATCCACATTCCCTTCATTGTGATCATTTAAAAAACACTATTGGGCTTCTCATGAGAATAAAGGTTTGCTCCTGGCCCAGTTCTTTTGAGGATAATTAAATTTGGCATACCTAAAATCACTCTCTAATTCCAGTTTGGAGAAGTCATTTCTTTTCTTTCATGTACTGCTATTATAGGTTCTCAAGTTGTTCAGCCCAGAGATACTGCAATTCAGTGGTGGGAAAAGTATTCAGTTCAGTCACGCAGTCGTGTCCAACTCTTTGCGACCTCATGAATCGCAGTACGCCAGGCCTCTCTGTCCATCACCAACACCCGGAGTTCACTCAGACTCACGTCCATTGAGTCCATGATGCCATCCAGCCATCTCATCCTCGGTCATCCCTTTCTCCTCCTGCCCCCAATCCCTCCCAGCATCAGGGTCTTTTCCAATGAGTCAACTCTTCCCATGAGGTGGCCAAAGTACTGGAGCTAACTCCTTTTCCTATTTGGAACCAGTCTGTTGTTCCATGTCCAGTTCTAACTGTTGCTTCCTGACCTGCATACAGATTTCTCAAGAGGCAGGTCAGGTGGTCTGGTATTCCCATCTCTTTCAGAATTTTCCACAGTTTACTGTGATCCACACAGTCAAAGGCTTTGGCATAGTACTATGCCCATATGCTACAAAGTAAAATACTTTCATATGAGAATTTTTTCACACATTTGCATAATTATTATAGATATATTGATCTATTTTCTAGAATGATGTAGCTGAAACTATGTATTCACTACATCTTGAGGAAATAAAAATCAGGTAAAGTAGCCACATAGTAAAGATTTTATATATTTTTATAAATATTTGATGTAAGTAAAATAAGTTACATGAGGACCATGTCAAATATGAATCATTTCTCTAAAAATGTAATATATTAATCAATTGTATTACATTTTCTGTTAGGCGTGTTTAATATCAGATTCTCACTCTCAAACATCAGTGGTATAGATTCCAAGATATTCACATGTTCTTCCCTAATTCAAATCAAAACTGATTTTAAGAGAGAAGCAAGCTCCTTCTCCCAGCAGGTCTCTCTCTCATTTCTATTTAAAGCAGAAACTATCATTCTCAGCAAAGTTAAAGCAAATGAGCAGTGAGAAGAGTCTGGAAAGGCTGTTTCTTTGTGTTTGTATAAAGCAGTTCCTGTTATTAGTGTCTTATCTGCCATTCAGCCTCCTTTTGTTATATGCCAGCATCTAGTTATGATACTTCCCTGCCTGAAATCCAGGGCATTATTGACAATGTAGGTAGGTCTGAACATTCTAGCATCACTCAATTAATTGACCAGGTGCATCTCATTAGAATGATTGGCAGGTACATGATGGAGTTTTGGTGAGAATAGTGGTAACAGAGAAGGCAGCCACCTAAACAGAACCAATTCTTCTGTCCTCCCCATTTTCTCTTATCACCCAAGGGATGCTCTGAGCAGGCCACTGATGTGTCTGACTCCTGCTAGATGGATATGCTGAATATCTTGGTTTAGACTCCAAAAATGGTATAAAGTTTGGTTTATATAAGTGTAATTAAATGGAAGGTTTGTGATTATATTAAATACTTGCTATTCTCCCGAAGAGTATTATCCCTATGCTGTTGCAAGTCTGATAAAGTCACCACGGCATGAAATTACACTATGTTCTTAATTCCACAAATGTATGTGTTGTCTGGATTCAATTCCATTTTGCTTTGAAATCCAGTTTCATCTAAATTATAGGTTAAAGAGGGCATTCAAAAGCAGTCTTATTATATTTCTAAGTTTCCAACAAGGTTAATGAAGTTCAACACTTCAGTTCAATCTGAAAATGAAGGAAAAAAGAATGATTATTATAGTTTCATTTTTAAACTGTGGCATAGAACCAGGAAAAATTATTATAATATCCACATCCTGTGAATAAACACATACTAATTTTATGAAATTTCTTCCTTTTAAAACATTTTAATATACTTTTATTTAGTGCCTACTGTCTAGGGACAAAGCAGCTTGAATGTAAAATGCCTTGCATAATACAATGCATATTCTAAAAACATTATTCAGAATAGCAAATAATTTTATTCTGCTACATTTATTCATATAAATTTCTAATGGGGTTTCTGGAGATATCTACTTTCTTTCATTTGTGGTAAAAACAGATTTGCACTTAATGTAACCATGATTTTTTAAAAATCAGAAAATTCACGTACATAGTGTTAGTGTTTCACAATATGAATTGGAAATAAGAGCAGCCTATACTCAAGTTTCACCACCTCTTTATGGATATCTATAAGCAGTAGAATTCAGACGGGTATTCATTAAAACTATCCATCACATTCAGAACCCTTATGTTGGATTTACACAGTGCTAATTTTAAGAACAAGGAAATCACAGAGAGGATAAACACTTCACATACGCTAGTTATCAGCTGAGTAAGGACCTTAATTATCATGATTTTGTCTGTAAAACACAAGCAGATGCTTTCCTATCATAAATTCTGTTCCTGCTCATCTAGATGTCAACAAGATACTAGAATTTTCATTATGAGTCTCTAACAACGATTATAAATGAACCAGAATTTGGAATCACAATGGAAAGTTTTCTCACAAGTTCTACCCAATGTGGTACCAAAATCAACATACATCTATCAAGATAAATCTTATTTCAGTCTCACTGATATAAGACAACAGAAAGAGACAGGAATCCAAAAGGTCAACATATTGTTTCTTGAGTTTTAGAAACTATACTGAATTTTTGAGTACTTTTGAATGCACAGCAAGTTTTCTCAACTTAGATGATTTATCAGATAAACCATTCGTGGTCAGTTTTGTTCAAATGACCTTGGAGAAATATTATTTTTACTGAAACATATTATCATTTCTTTCACCCCCCAAACCTCCAATGTAGTCTGCTGCTGCTGCTGCTGCTGCTGCTAAGTCGTTGCTTCAGTCGTGTCCGACTCTGTGAGAGCCTATAGACGGCAGCCCATCAGGCTCCCCCATCCCTGGGATTCTCCAGGCAAGAACACTGGGTGGGTTGCCATTTCCTTCTCCAGTGCATGAAAGTGAAAAGAGAAAGTGAAGTCGCTCAGTTGTGTCAGACTCGTAGCGATCACATGGACTGCAGCCCACCAGGCTCCTCCGTCCATGGGATTTTCCAGGCAAGAGTACCGGAGTGGGGTGCCAGTGCCTTCTCTGAATGTAGTCTGAAATACTTACAAATGATATGATATGATGTTGGTGATCTGCCTCTAAACAGTACAGTGTGGGAGTAGTAGATGGCATTCATGGGATATCTGGCATGACTAGCCAGATATATTTGTTGGGCATAAGAAAGTATCATATACCATTCTGTCCACTTTAATATATGTCTGAAATCCCCCTGAATAAACATTTGTTAAAAACAATCTTCTACCTTAGGGGTAGCAAACTGTTGGTCACATGCTTGATCCAGTCAACCAACATTTGACCCACAAAGTGCTTGAAAACTGCAAAACCCCACAGAATAACCAGAATTTCCAAATTTTTCTTGAAAACTCAGCTGTGGCAACTTTGAGACAGTATTCCCTTGTAATAGACACTTAAATAGTGCAAATAGCCTCCTATTTCTGGAAGAAAGGACATGCATTTGCTGCAGCTTGGAGCACCCTAATATGTTGGGTTTGACTGACCTCACTTATGTACTTTGCTTCTCTGGCTCTTAAAACCAATTGAAATTCTTTTTTTTTAAAATTAATTTTTATTTTTTAGTTTGTTTTGCCTTACAATACTGTATTCGTTTTGTTACACATTGACATGAATTAGCCATGAGTGTACATGAACTCCCAATCCCGACCCCCACCTCCACCCTCCCGCCCCACACTCTCTCTCTGGATTATCCCCGTGCATCAGTCCCTAGCATCCTGCATCCTGCATCAAACCTGGACTGGCGATTTGTTTCGCTTATGATATCACACATGTTACATTGCCACTCTGCCAACCCATCCCACCCTCTCCCTCTCCCACAGAGTCCAAAAGGCCATTCTATACAACTGTGTCTCTTTTGCTGTCTTGCGTACAGGTTTATCATTACCATCATTCTAAATTCCATATATATGTGTAAGTATACTGTATTGATGTTTTTCTTTCTGGCTTACTTCACTATGCATCAGTCCCTAGCATCCTGCATCCTGCATCAAACCTGGACTGGCGATTTGTTTCGCTTATGATATCACACATGTTACATTGCCACTCTGCCAACCCATCCCACCCTCTCCCTCTCCCACAGAGTCCAAAAGGCCATTCTATACAACTGTGTCTCTTTTGCTGTCTTGCGTACAGGTTTATCATTACCATCATTCTGAAATTCTTAACTTAACCATTTAAAGTTAAGGAGGGATGTTCACTTTCTTGCTGAAAGATGCTTTATGAGAATGATTTAGTTTTATTATTATGAAGAATAGGCTTAATGCTGCAACCTTCTGATTTCCAAAAAAATCTCAGATTATATAAAATTTCTCAGTTTACAAATGCTGTCTGGGACAGATATTAATCACAAAACTGAAAGAAAAAACTGAATATCTTTCAGTGTTCTAAGTCAGTCAGTTCAGTCGCTCAGTCGTGTCCGACTCTTTGTGACCCCATGAATAGCAGCATACCAGGCCTTCCTGTCCATCACCAACTCCCGGAGTTCACTCAGACTCATGTCCATCGAGTTGGTGATGCCATCCAGCCAT
>SJXQ01002343.1:0-12638 GCA_006408695.1 Aepyceros melampus
TGGGGAAACAGTAGAAACAGTGTCAGACTTTATTTTTGGGGGCTCCAAAATCACTGCAGATGGTGACTGCAGCCATGAAATTAAAAGACGCTTACTCCTTGGAAGAAAAGTTATGACCAACCTAGATAGTATATTCAAAAGCAGAGACATTACTTTGCCAACTAAGGTCCGTCTAGTCAAGGCTATGGTTTTTCCTGTGGTCATATATGGATGTGAGAGTTGGACTGTGAAGAAGGCTGAGCGCAGAAGAATTGATGCTTTTGAACTGTGGTGTTAGAGAAGACTCTTGAGAGTCCCTTGGACTGCAAGGAGATCCAACCAGTCCATCCTAAAGGAAATCAGTCCTGGGATTTCTTTGGAAGGAATGATGCTAAAACTGAAGCTCCAGTACTTTGGCCACCTCATGCAAAGAGTTGACTCATTGGAAAAGACCCTGAGGCTGGGAGGGATTGGGGGCAGAAGGAGGAGGGGATGACCGAGAATGAGATGGCTGGATGGCATCATGGACTCAATGGACATGAGTCTGAGTGAACTCTGGGAGTTGGTGATGGACAGGGAGGCCTGGCGTGCTGCAATTCATGGGGTCGCAAAGACTCGGACACGACTGAGCGACTGAACTGAACTGAACTGAACTGAGGACACGACACAAACTGATTAGAACTGAATAGGTCCAAGATGGTAGACGAGTTGCCTTCCACTAGACCTTGAGCCTCAACACACACTCATTGTAACATTGAGCTTCCCTGGTGGCTCAGTCAGTAAAGAAACTGCCTGCAATGCAGGAGACCCAGGTTCAATCCCTGGGTCGGGGAGATCCCCTGGAGAAGGGGATGGCAACCCACTCCAGTATTCTTGTCTGAGAATTCCATGGACAGAGAAGCCTGGTGGGCTACAGCAGTTCATGGGCTCTCAAAGAGTCCCACCCAACTGAGCGACTAACACTTTCACTTTCACAGGGGCCAGGACAGTTCCAAGGCCCACCAGAAAGGTCAAAAAATGGATGGTGGCCCAATTCCTGGAAATCCCCAACCTTTCCCCCAAATTCCCCAACTCATTAGCCTATGAAGTCACCCAACCCTAAAAAACTGACAACTCCATACTCTGGTGTTCCTCTTGCCTTCTGAGATGGGCCATACTCTGTCTGTGGAGTGTGTTTCTCTCTAAATAAATCCACTTGCTACCTATCACTCTGTCTCTCATTGAATTCTTTCTTCAATGAGACATCAAGAATCTGAGCTTCCAACTCTGTGCCCTATGACAGTCTAGAGGAGTGGGATGGGGTAGGGAATGGGAGAGAGGCTGAAGAGGGAGGGATATATGTACACCTTTGGCTGATTCGCGTTGTTGTCTGGCAGAAACCAACATGACATTGTAAAGCAATTATCCTCCAATTAAAGGTTGCAAAAAAAAGAATCTGAATCTCATTAAGTCTCAAGACCAGGTGGGATCTCAGTTAGAAGACCATGGGTTCAAGTCCCACGATGGATTTAGGCTGGATTCAAGTCCCAATCAGAGGTGATGCAGTTTGAAAACCAGGGCTTCCTGGGATGTTCTGCCCTCCTGAGGGAGACCCTCAGTGAGCTCACCTCTGAGCTCCACACTGTGCGGTCTGTTTACCTCTGATGGAGTCAGTAACGGTTCTCACGTTTCAAACTTCGGGTTTGCAGGATCAGAGGATTTAAGAATACCAGCTAGGTGGCCATGTTTTTTAAAGGGAATTATTGTTAATTTGCACTTCCGTGAGAGGCCTCCCAATTCACTGATGCTATGTGATTCCAACAAATCCCTCAGAAAAGCCAAACCCCTCACACTAAAGTCACTGAACAAGCCTCTCCCCACCTGAATTCCTCTCCCCTGACTCTAACTATCCCTCTGTTACCATGATTCCTTTGACTTCTGGCCCTTGGATTTGTCTTTCCGTCCTTCTGCCAGCCTGGTGAACAGTTGTTGGGGCTGGTACCGCTGAGACACAGATGGGGCCACCTCTCCCTGTCAGGCCTTTCTGCCCACCTCCAGCGCCTGTTAGCTGGTGTGCATTTCAAAGGCTTGAGCAGAGTGGGAGAAGCAAGAGGGGAGAGGACCAGGCCCTGCCAGGCCAGGCCTGATGGGCCAGCAGCCATCATCAGCCTGTCCTGGAAAATCAGACTGAGAATTTTTAGTCAAGTCCAAATCCCGGATCCTGTCAGGAATCATCCAGATTCAAATTCCAAGTTGTGTTTACATTTCTGGAGCTTCAGAATGTGCTGAAGCTTGTTCCTACATGAATGTGTTTTTAAAATCCTCTTTCCAATAGCTGATTTAACTTCAACATAAAAAAAGGAAGGAAAAAAAAGGAGGAAAAAAGAAAACAGACTTTCCCCTGATGTGGTAGTGTTTCCATACCTTACACTAGAAACATTACGGGATTCCTGAGGTCAAATTGGAACCTGGCCTCGCTTTGCTGGACACCCGGGAGGCCACGTGGCACACACAGTGTACTGCTTCAGTTGTTACCCTGCAGCTCGAAGCACAAAGACGTTGTGCTATGCTTTTATTTCCTTGAGGATTTTGGCTATTTTTATTTATCACATTAATATGAGCATTTAAATACAAATGTGGAGACACCAAAGAATTCCTTTCCGTGGTTTAATCCCAGGACATTTTGTGAAGAAAAACAGTTTCTGGGGGAGATGCTGTTAATCATTTTGAGTTGCCAGCATTAACTAAGGGAAACCATGTACTTGTTATTTATGTAATTTTTATCACACAAGAAAATGTTTATAATTAAAATACCAAGAAGTCAAATACATTATAGAATAAAATATAGAGAGAGATAAGCATAATATGTGATGAAATGTTTATCTTCTCACTTAACATTTCCTTTGATCCAAAGAATCAGCACTGACTGTTTAGGGATAATGATGAAATGGTGTGTGAGTAAGCGTGGACAATCAACTAATATTTGACTAGGGAGCCAAGAATACTCAATAGGGAGAGGACAGTCTCTTCAACAAATGGTGTTGGAAAAATTGGATAATCATCTGCAAAAGAATGGAATTGGACCCCTGCTTACACCACTCACAGAAATCAGGTTGAGGACTTCCCTGTTGGTACAATGGATAAGAATCCACCTGCCAATGCTGGGAACATGGGTTCAATCCCTGGTCTGGGAAGATTCCACATGCCATGGAGCAGCTAAGCCCACGTGCCACAACTACTGAAGCCCATGGGCCTAGAGCCCGTGTTCTGCAACAAGAGAAGCCACTGCAATGAGAAGCCTGCCCACCACAATGAAGAGCAGCCCCCACTCAGCACAACCAGAGAAAGCCTGAGCACAGCAACAAAGGACCCAGCACAGCCCAAAATAAACTAATTCCAAAAATCAAGTTGAAATGGATTAAAGACTTAACTGTAAGACCTGAAACTGTAAAACCCTTAGGAGAAGGCAATGGCACCCCACTCTGGTACTCTTGCCTGGAAAATCCCATGGACAGAGGAACCTGGTGGGCTTCAGTCCATGGGGTAGCGAAGAGGCGGATGTGACTGAGCGACTTGACTTTCACTTTTCACTCTCATGCATTGGAGAAGGAAATGGCAACCCACTCCAGTGTTCTTGCCTGGAGAATCCCAAGGACGGTGGAGCCGGTAGGCTGCTGTCTATGGGGTCGCAGAGAGTCAGACACGACTGAAGCAACTTAGCAGCAGCAGCAGCAGCGGCAGGAAAAAACATAGGGGAAATCATAGCCTTGACTAGACGGATCTTAGTTGGAAAAGTAATGTCTCTGCTTTCTACATATTGTCTAGGTTGGTCATAACTTTTCTTCCAAAGAGTAAGTGCCTTTTTATTTCATGGCTGCAGTCATCATCTGCAGTGATTTTGGAACCCTAGAAAATAAAGTCTGCCACTGTTTCCACTTTTTCTCCATCTATTTGCCATGAAGTGATGGGATCGGATGCCATGATCTTTGTTTTCTGAATGTTGAGCTTTAAAAAAAAAAAAAAAGCTTCTGCATAGCAAAAAAAAGCAGTTGACAAAATGATAAGCAACCTGTGGAGTAGCAGGAAATCTTTGCAAACCATCTATCTGATATTCAAGGAACTCATAGAACTCAATAGAAAAAATAATAATAATCTAATTTAAAAATGAGCAGAAGACCTAAATAGATATTTTCCCAGAGAAGACTTCCAAATGGCTAAATATATGTTTAACATCACTAGTCATTAGTTCAGTTCAGTCACCAGGGAAATGCAAATCAAAACCACAATGAGATATCACCCACAACTGTTAGAATGGCTGTTACCAAAAGACAGATAACAAATGCTGAAGAGTGTGTGGAGAAGAGGGAACCCTCATGCTCTGTTGGTGGGAATGTAAATTGGTGCAGCCACTATGGAAAACAGTATGGAAGTTCTTCAGAAAATGAATGATAGACCTACCATATAGTCCAGCAATTTCACTTCTGGACATGACTCCAAAGGGAATGAAATTGCTATCTCAGAGAAAGATCTATACCCCCATGTACATTGCAGTATTATTCACAAGGCATGGAAACAAGTGTCTATCAACAGATGAATGAGTACATAAAATGTGACACATGTACAAACAATGAAATCTTATTCAGTCATGAGATAGAAGGAAATCCTGCCATTCACAACAGCATACATAGCCCTGAAGTCATTATGTTACGTAAAATAAGTCAGACAAAGACAAATACTGTGTGATATTACTCATGTGTGTGATCTAAAATAACCAAACTTGGATTGGTGGTCCAATGGCTAAGACTTCGTTTTCCCAATGCAGGGGGCCAGGTTCAATCCCTCCCTGGCCAGGAAACAAGATCCCACATGCCGCTACTAAGAGTTTGCGTGCCGCAACTGAAGATCCTGTATGCCACAGTGAAGACTGAAGATCCTGAACCCCACAACGAAGACCCAGCACAGTCAGATAAATAACATTTTTTTTAGTAAAATAAAATAACCAAGAGAATAGAATGGTGGTTGCCAGGGACTGAAATGTGGAGAAATGGCAAGGTGTTGATTAAAGGATGTAACCTTCCACTTTTAAGATGAATAGGTTCTGGGGAATCTAATGTACAGCATGGTGATCATAGCTAACAATACTGCATTACGCATTTGAAAATTGCTACGAGAGTAAATCTTAAATGTTCTCACCACAAAAAGAGGGAAAAGGTAATTATATGAGATAATGGAGGTTAACTCAGAGAAGGCAATGGCAACCCACTCCAGTACTCTTGCCTGGAAAATCCCATGGACGGAGGAGCCTGGAAGGCTGCAGTCCATTGGGTTGCTAGAGTCAGACACGACTGAGCGACTTCCCTTTCACTTTTCACTTTCATGCACTGGAGAAGGAAATGGCAACCCACTCCAGTGTTCTTGCCTGGAGAATCCCAGGGACAGGGGAGTCTGGTGGGCTGCCGTCTATGGGGTCAACAGAGTTGGACAACTGAAGCGACTTAGCAGCAATCGAGGTTAACTAAATGTACTATAATCATTTTGCAATATATGTGTATCAAATCATCATGCTATACAACTTTAACTTACACAATGATAAATCAATTGTATCTCAATTAAAAAAAAGAAACAGAGTGTTAAGAAAATAATTCTTGCAAACTGCCTAGGCCACAGTAAGTTCTAAAATATGGTAGTTAACTACGGATAAAATATTTTAAGTCTCATGGTCAATTAAATTTTGCAAAGTTTTATTTAAACAAAATTAAGCAGTATCTTTACTGCAACATGCCTCAGAGTCATTTATATGCTAATTCCTACTCGAGCCTGCTTCATCCCCAGATTCACTGTTGGAATCCTAATGCCTAATGAGACAGTGTGAGGAGATGGGGCCATTGTGAGATGATTGGGTCCTGAGGGTGCAGCCTTCCCAAATGACGCTATTGTTGTTACTTAAGAAGCACCACACAGCTCTCTAGCCCCTTCTACCCAGTGAAGACACATCCAGAAGCTTGGAGTCTAGCAGGAGGTCTTAGCCAGAACCTGACCACGCTAGCACTGGGATGTTGATGTAGAGGTTCAGAACAAGTCTTCCCAAAATAAGTCATTTTTGCATGAGGATTATTTTGAGCCAAAGGCAATCAAGATCCTGCAGTTCAAGAGAAACTATGGTCTCTCCCTTAACAATCTAGAAGAACTTCAATTGGGGATTATCCCCAAAAAAGACTTATTTCCAGGGATAAATCTTTATCCAAGTGGACCCATCAATACGGCAGGGCAAGCATCTAATACCAAGTATCTCTTCGTATCATCCTGTGAATAATCCTCCTGTCCTTGGAAGCCCCTATCCTATTCCTTAGCCCAACGTGACACATACACCTCATTTTACCTTTCTATCTCTGAATCTCTCGTGTATGTGGGGTTCCCGTACATATGAAATTAACTTCTATTTTCTCCTGTTAATTGTCTCATGTCAGTTTAATCCTTAGATCAGTCAGAAGAATCTAGAAGGGTAGAGGAAATTTTCTTCCTCCCTAACAGTGGAATTTCAGCCTCTACAACTGTAGTTTGCAAGCTATTCAGTTTGTGGTATTTTGTTATAATAGCCCCAACAGCTAAGACATTAATATACATTGTGAACTCGGAGAGGAATGGTGTAACGAGACTCATGAACATAGAATCCTTTGTTTATGTAAAGACCTACTGTTCTCTGGAACACACTTTGGGAAACTCTTATTTGAACATTTAGAAATGAAACTTCATTCAGTAGTGAAATACATTTAAAACTCAGTATCTATTACCAGTTCATAGTTTATGAAATGAAAATTTTTCATTCCCATTCACCTGCCACAATTAGCTATTTTTGTCTATTTGTCTATTTCATTAGTCTGTGATCAATTGTACAAATTTTGGCAGAAGGAGGCCTTGTCAGTGGATTTTAAATATATTTTCAAGGGTGGTTTTTATTGGATATTAAAATATATTATGTACTATATATAATATATGTGTGAGTGTGTGTTAGTCACTTAGTTGTGCCCAACTCTTTGTGACCACATGGACTGTAGCCTGCTAGGCTCCTCTGTCCATGGGATTCTCCAGGCAAGAATATTGAAGTGGGATGCCATCCTCTTCTCCAGGCAATCTTCCCAACCCAGGGATATAGTACATAATATATTTTATACAATTTGTACTGAAGAACCTAGGTTAAAATTTTAAGTCCCCTTTATGTTAAAACCCCAGAGGCAGGCCATGCCTCATGGAAGATAACTTTCCCCTTATCTGGTGACTCAGAGTCTCCTGGTCCCTAACAAAGCCCCATTCTATTAATTCTTAACTGATGACTTACAACCTAGTTTCCTGACCTTGCAAGGAGACCCCCTCTCAAAAAGATGTATTTTCTGTCGGACTTTTCTGGGTAATTGTTCTTCTAAGAACTGGCCAAGCGCCGCAGGGTGGTCAGTCAACTGTTTCGACTTAATTACCTGCAGACCTATCCCACCAATCAAGCGTCCTCACCCCACCTACACCTGCCTATGGCTCCCTACCACATTGTTCCCAATATCCTGACCCCACCCACACCTGCCTGTGATTTTTCGGTATAAAAGTTCCTCGCGATTAGTGTTCGAGGTTCATCTCCTCGGGTGGAGATTGAACCCCGGCGCGCCGGCCTAATAAATCCTCTTGCAGGAAGATAACTTTCCCCTTATCTGGTGACTCAGAGTCTCCTGGTCCCTAACAAAGCCCCATTCTATTAATTCTTAACTGATGACTTACAACCTAGTTTCCTGACCTTGCAAGGAGACCCCCTCTCAAAAAGATGTATTTTCTGTCGGACTTTTCTGGGTAATTGTTCTTCTAAGAACTGGCCAAGCGCCGCAGGGTGGTCAGTCAACTGTTTCGACTTAATTACCTGCAGACCTATCCCACCAATCAAGCGTCCTCACCCCACCTACACCTGCCTATGGCTCCCTACCACATTGTTCCCAATATCCTGACCCCACCCACACCTGCCTGTGATTTTTCGGTATAAAGGTTCCTCGCGATTAGTGTTCGAGGTTCATCTCCTCGGGTGGAGATTGAACCCCGGCGCGCCAGCCTAATAAATCCTCTTGCTTGTTGCATCGAATCCGAGTCACTGTGGTCTTTAGAGCGACAGATCCTGAGAAAAGGCCGTTAGGTCTTACAGTACAACTGTGAAAAATCTTCATTTCTATATATATAGCCACTTCCCTGGTGGCTCAGAGGTTAAAGCATTTGCTTGGAATGCGAGAGACCCGGGTTCGATCCCTGGGTTGGGAAGATCCCCTGGAGAAGGGAATGGCAACCCACTCCAGTACTCTTGCCTGGAGAATCCCATGGAGGGAGAAGCCTAGTAGGCTACAGTCCATGGGGTCGCAAAGAGTCGGACACGACTGAGTGACTTCACACTCACTCATATATATATAAAATATATAGTGATACTGGGTTTTAAAACGCATTTCCCTTCTGAATAAAGTTTTACTTCTGAATGGGTTTTGGGCTTCCCTGATAGCTCAGTTCGTAAAGAATACGCCTGTAATGCAGGAAACCCTGGTTCGATTCCTAGGAAGATCCTCTGGTGAAGGGATAGGCTACCCACTCCAGTATTCTTGGGCTTCCCTTTGGCTCAGCTGGTAAAGAGTCTGCCTGCAGTGTGGGAGACCTGGGTTCAATCCCTGGGTTAGGAAGATCCCCTGGAGAAGAGAAATGCTACCCACTCCAGTATTCCGGCCTGGAGAACTCCATGGCCTGCATAGTCCACGGGGTCGCAGAGAGTCAGACATGACTGAGCATCTTTCACTTTTGCTTTCTGAATGGGTTTTATAAGAGTTTCCCAAAGTGTGTTCCAGAGAATTGCCAGTCTTAACATACATAATATATGTGTACATATGTAATACAGTGTATTGTATAATTATTATATATACACATACATACAATATAGATGTATTATTTATTAGTATATACTTACATGTATGTATGGGGCTTCCCAGGTGGTGCTAGTGGTAAAGAATCCACCTTTCAATGCAGGAGACAAGAGTCGCAGGATTGATCCCTGGGTCGAGAAGATCTCCTGGAGGAGAGCATGGCAATCCATTCCAGTATTCTTGCCTGGAGAACCCCATGGACAGAGGAGCCTTGCAGGCTGTAGCCCAAAGGGTCGCAAAGAATTGGACATGACTGAAGAGACTTAGTATGCAAGCACATACATATGTATATATACTTAAGTAAAGCCTTTTTTTCCTCCTTTCACTATCATGGTTTCCTTTAACTTTGCAAATTTGAATGAATAATAAAGAGATTAAATTAGCATTGAGCTAAGGTAATTTGGGGGAAATAAGGACATTTTAAAGAGAAAATCCTTTCAACTCAGTTTTGAAGGAATGATAAAACGAAATCAAATTTTTATAACTTATATGGCAGTCTTAAATTTCTTTAAAATATGAGCAGTTGATTTGACTAAGCATGAAATTTTAATTGGCACTAAGTACTTCATCTCATGTTGCTCCTTTTTTTATTTTTTCACCTTTTGCAAATTTCACCCTTTGCTGACAGCCTTGTCAGAACTGTCTCTAATCCTTAATGTGAGCTATAAGCTCTTCACAGAGCAAATGCTGCAGCCTGGTCATCTGTGTGGTACACATGTTACTCATTAAAACTACCAGTCAGCTATATGCAGCAGGGCAAAAAACTTTGTCTAAATTATGAATCTGAGGTCCTCAAAACCCTGAAGTACTTTTGAGGTTATTGAATATTAAGTTATGTACAGTTAAAATTTTTGCATTGCATTTCCCAAAATGCAGCATACAAAACTCTAATTCCTCAGGCCGCTAACCGGGTGGTTGATAACAGAGTTTCTTTGGTCAAATAGGTCTGGAAAAATTGGTTTAAACCAAAGCTTCTCTAACTCTCTGTGATGAATGACCAGTGTTTCTTTTATTCTGTTTTTCTCAGGCCATTTTTTGTCAAGTATAAAAAACTAGTTAGCAAATAAATGAAATTTATTACAGTCAATAAATATTTTTCTGCCAAATATCTCTAAAGTTTCTAAATGCTTACTCTGTTCATTTCAATACTTATCAGTAACCAGTACAAAAACAATTCCAACACTCAGCTGACCTAATCCACAGACCATATTTTAAGTTTAAAAAAAATATAAATGTATTACAAAAGTACTTCCCGGAGATTTTCATATACTAATGGGCACTTTAAGTCTACAAGAGATATATGCCACATGTAACATTTAGGAAATTTTCCCAGTTAAGAGCACAGAACCTCTTCATTTGGTTGGTTTTACCAGCACATCCTATGAGATCTGTGTTCTGTGGGAAACACTTTGAGAAAAGATTTCAAGCGTGTTTTGTTAAACTCTACTTTCCCAAAAACTATAGCTCCATGCATGTCATATAAGTTAAGTTTTGCTTCTCAGTATATCTATATTTGTAGAGAATCCCTAGTTATCTAAAGAAAGACGGACGGATGGGTAGATAGATGGAAAAGAAAGAGAAAGGAAAAAAGTAAGGAAGGAGAAGGGGAGGAAGGAAGGAAAGGAGAGAGCGACAGAGAGAAGGAAGGAAAACCTTTAACAACAGGCACTTAATTATATAATTGCTAAAGGGAAGAAAATATTCTGAGAGCTAAAAATTATTTGAAAGTTGCTTCTGTCACTGGCAATTTTCTTTCTGAAGCACTTTCTTTTTTAAATTCTAAAAAGTAGTTGCCAGATATCCTGACACATGATGCTAAACATAGAACCCACCAGAATACCATCGCTCATGTTCTGGGAATGTGCGAATTCATAATGAGTGGAAGCTCATCAGTCTGATTCCTTGTGTCCTAAAAGTTCAGGAGGCTAAAATGTAGGGGCAGGTGGTCAGCCAGGCTCCTGCATGATTTCATTTTTTTTAATTGGAGGATAATTGCTTTACCAAGTTGTGTTGGTTTCTGCAGTACAACACCACAAATCAGCTATAAGCAAATGAGCTTTCCTGAAGGCTCAGAGGGTGAAGAATCTGCCTGCAAAGCAAGAGACACAGGAGATGCTTGTTCGATTCCTGGGTCAGGAAGATCCCCTGGAGGAGGGCATGGCAACCCATTCCAGTATTCTTGCCTGAAGAATCCCTTGGACATGAATGAATGAGAGAAAGTCACTCAGTCGTGTCTGACTCTTTGCAACCCCATGGACTATAGAGTCCATGGAATTCTCTAGGCCAGAATACTGGAGTGGGAAGACTTTCCCTTCTCCAAGGGATCTTCCCAACCCAGGAATCAAACCCAGGTCTCCCACATTGCAGGTGGATTCTTTACCAGCTGAGCCACAAGGGAAGCCTGAGAATACTGGAGTATTTAGCCTTTCCCTTCTCCAGGGAATTTTCCTGACCCAGAAATTGAACTGGGGTCTCCTGCATTGCAGGCAGATTCTTTACCAACTGAGCTATCACAGAAGCCTATAACTATAATCGTAAAGAAGGAAATCAGTTCAATTGCTCAGTTGTGTCCAACTCTTTTCCACCCCATGAACTGCAGCACACCAGGCCTCCCTGTCCATCACCAACTCCCAGAGTTCACCCAAACCCATGTCCATTGAATTGGTGATGCCATCCAACCATCTCATCCTCTGTCATCCCCTTCTCCTCCTGCCCTCAAATCTTTCCCTGCATCAGGTCGTTTCAAATGAGTCAACTCTTCGCACAGGTGGCTAAGTATTGGAGTTTCATCTTCAACATCAGTCCTTCCAGTGAACACCCAGGACTGATCTTATTTAGGATGGACTGGTTGGATCTTCTTGCAGTCCAAGGGACTCTCAAGAGTCTTCTCCAACACCACAGTTCAAAAGCATCAGTGCTCAGTTTTCTTTATAGTCCAATTCTCACATCCATACATGATCACTGGAAAAACCATAGCCTTGACTAGATGGGTCATTGTTGACAAAGTAATGTCTCTGCTTTTTAATATGCTGTCTAGGTTGGTCATGGAGAAGGCAATGGCACCCCACTCCAGTACTCTTGCCTGGAAAATCCCATGGATGCAGGAGCTTGGTGGGCTGCAGTCCATGGGGTCGCTAGGAGTCAGACACGACTGAGCGACTTCACTTTCACTTTTCAGTTTCATGCATTGGAGAAGGAAATGGCAACCCACTCCAGTGTTCTTGCCTAGAGAATCCCAGGGACAGGGGAGCCTGGTGGGCTGCTGTCTCTGGGGTCGCATGACTAAAGCGACTTAGTAGCAGCAGCAGCAGCAGGTTAGTCATAACTTTCCTTCCAAGGAGTAAGCGTCTTTTAGTTTCATGGCTGCAGTCACCATCTGCAGTGATTTTGGAGCCCCCAAAATAAAATCTGCCACTGTTTCCACATCTATTTCCCATGAAGTGATGGGACCAGATGCAATGATCTTAGTTTTCTGAATGTTGAGCTTTAAGCCAACGCTTTCACTCTCCTCTTTCCCTCTCATCAAGAGGCTCTTTTGAGTTCCTCCTCACTTTCTGCCATAAGGGTGTTGTCACCTGCCTATCTGAGGTTACTGACATTTCTCCTGGCAATCTTGATTCCAGCTTGCCCTTCTTCCAGCCCAGCCTTTCTCATGATGTACTCTGCACAGAAGTTGAATAAGCAGGGGGACAATATACAGCCTTGACATCCTCCTTTCCCTATCTGGAACCAGTCTGTCTCTTACTC